>JAOTAX010147633.1:0-37059 GCA_025629825.1 Erythroxylum guanchezii | reverse complement strand
AAGGAGAAATTGTTTTTGGCAATGATTCAAAAGTTTCAATTGAAGGCAAAGGTGATATTCTTGTCTTTACAAAAAATGGTGGTCATAAACTTATTTCACAAGTTTATTATGTTCCTTCTTTGAATGCAAATATCTTGAGTATGGGACAAATGCTATAAATTGGATATGATTTCTATTTAAAAGATGCTTGTTGCACTTTGAGAGATGAAGCACACAACTCAATAGCAAGGGTACCTATATCAAAGAATAGAATGTTCAAGCTCCATGTCAATGTTAATCACCCAAGATGCTTGAAGACATGTGTCAAAGACTTCTCTTAGCTTTGGCATATGAGATTTGGTCATCTAAATTTTAGAGGATTAAATTTATTAGCAAAGGAGAATATGGTGAATGGTTTGCCTCTCATTACTCAATCCAATCAATTATGTGAAGGGTATGTCATGTGAAATAAAGTGAGAAAGGCATTCGTCATTTTCTTACGGTTCCATACTCTTCGCAAGAAAATGGAGTTGTGGAATATAAGAATAGATCTATTCTTAACATGGAAAGCAACATACTAAAGAGCAAGAATATGCCTAAGGAGTTTTAGGCCGAAGTTTTCGCTTGCACTATATACTTGTCCAACTTATCCCCTACTAGAAGTGTTCATGGGATGACTCCTCAAGAAGCTTGGAGTGGTAAGAAGCCAAATGTTTCTCATTTGCGAATTTTTGGAAGCATAACATATGCTCATATTCCTAAAGAGATGAGATCGAAGTTAGATGACAAAAGTGAAAAGCATGTCTTCATTGCCAATAGCTCTAACCAATGGGAAGATTGTAATTAATAAAGATCTTGATTTTGATGAAGAAAGTTCGTGGAAGTGAGATGTCTCTAAAAATGAAGAAAGTGTTTCATTTCCTATGATTGGAGATTTGGACCATGATAGGCATGAAGATATTCATACTCCTCCTCAATTACCCAATCTTAAATAAAATGAAAGTCCTTTTCAAATCTTGTCCGAGGGTCCTAGAGGAAGAAGGAGTTTATGAGATCTTTATGAGTCCACGGAGATGGTAGAAAATACAACACTGTTTTGTCTTTTTGTCAATTTCGAGCCTCTGCACTTTGAATAAGCTATACAAGAAAAGAAATAGAGATGTGCAATGGATGAAGAGATTGAAGCAATTCAAAAGAATGACACATGGGAGCTTTCTACTCTTCCAAACGGGTAAAAGGTGATTGATGTGAAATGAGTATATAAAGTCAAAAGAAATGCTCAAGGAGAAGTAGAGAGATACAATGCAAGACTTGTCGCTAAAGGCTATAGTCATCAATATATAGTAGATTATGATGAGGTGATGTTGATGATAGAAAGAGCACAAGTGGGTTTATATTTTTCATGGGTGACATTGTTTTTACTTCAAGTTCTAAAAACCAGCGCGTTGTGACTTTATGTACATAAGAATCTGAATATGTTGCAGCTACTTATTGTGTCACACATGCCAAGATTCTGGTTGTTCTTTGTTTTGTTCTTTTTTGTTTCTTTTATAGACTTTGTTAAGATTTTCATTGGATATAATAGTGTTCAAGGCTTGAACCTAGAAATGCTAACATAATCCCAATTTATTGGGGGTACTGCAATACAGAGACGAGCAAATGAGATTAAGAAATCTTTTTACCTCTAAGCCATCAATTCTCTTTAGTTTCCTTACAGTGTCTCATCCTTAATTCAATTTTTGACTAAGATCGATCAAACAGGAACTGTTATTTCTTTCGGAATTAACAATCAAACATAATTCGTGATTATCATAATCACCTTAATTTGTAACATGAAATGAGGACTGTATTTTCTGAGATATTACTCTCTTACTATCTACTATATCTTTTCTATCTTTGGAAATACCTTTATAACATAATGTAATCTTATACAGAAATATAAATACATTAATAGATTAATCTAATAAATTTGATTAAAAACTGAACCGATACGGTCGATTTTATAATAAAAAATCTTAAATTGATCAGCTTTTTTGTTCGATTTTTAATTTTTGAATTCAATTTATTATAATATTCTTTGTAGTTAAAATTTGATTAGTTTATTAATTAATCGGTTAATTTTTTGTAAATTAATTAATTTTTATAAACTAAAATAAAATTATCAATTTTCATTTAACAATCTTATTTTAATTAAATTTTAAATATTTGATAGGCAATGATAGTTTTTAATTATTTTTCAAATTTTTTAATTTTTAATCTTTAACCGATTTTTTTACAATTTAATATCAACTGAACCTTTTAAACTTTAAACCTTTTGTATTACCAGTTTCACTTGCAATTCAAATTTAAAACATCAGTTTTATATAAAAGAAGTGGAGATAAAATTCACCGAAACTATATCAATTTGAAACTAACCCTTTTTGTTTTCCATTTTTTTTCATTTCATTTTATGTATATACAAAACTGAATTTGTTACAAAGAAGTTGGAGATGACAACAGCAAGGTAAACACTTCATTACCAAAGTTCAACGTTTTTAAAGTTGTCCGAACTAAGATATAGTGGGCTTGAACCAACGTTTAAAATACCGGTACCGTTGTACGTATCGGTCAGAAAATGGAATAGTACAGGCCACCAGCGGTACCGGCCTAAAATACCGGTCGATATCGGTAGTTTTCGTTCGGTACCATCCAGTATCGACAATACCGGAACATACCGGCCGGTATCGTAAACTTCCAAAACTTCAAGGATTAAATTGCAAAATTTTTAAATTTAACCCTAAAATGTAAAATCCCCCCCCCCCTCGCGACTATTCTTCATTCTTCTCTCATCTCTATGCTGCCTCCTCTTCTCCGTGCATCGCCTACGTCTTCTCTTCTCACTGTCGCATCTAACCGCCGCCACCGTCTCGTCGCCATCTCTGCTCTAGCCCTCGCCTCCTTCGCTCATCCTCCCTTGGCATCGGTTGAAGAAGAGTAGAAGACGCTTCCTCCACGAGGACCCGAAGACACCACTGCCTTCTCTGCCCGAAGCCACCGGGGACGCATCTAAAGCCATTGGAGGTGCTTCCAAACTTTGACCTGTGACAAAACCCAAAGACCCGTCAAAGACCCGAAGTTTGTTTTTTTATTTTTTTCTGATTTCGAAAATTTCATGCTTAATTAAAATTTTTGTTGTGTTGGATTGGATCATTGGAATGTTGGAATTAGGATGATGGTTTTGGTTGGATAATGCACGGTGTTGGAGTTGATTGAAGTGTTGGACGGTGTTTTTTATGTTGTTGCGCGATATGGGATTCTGGAATCTGGATACTGAATTGGTTGGGTTGGGTTGTGTTTGTATATGAAATGAATTGGTTGGAGTTAGAACGTGATCTGAAATTCTGAATACTGAATTGAATTGGTTGTGTTTGTGACTTTGTGTATCTGAATTCTGAAATAAATGTCATTTGTGTTGGTTTGGCTGATGGTTGTTCGGTTTGGTATTTGGTTTGGACTATTTTGCAAATTTTAAAAATTTTAGGGACTATTTCATAAATTTAAAAAATTACCTGAAACGGTATCCGGTACTAACCAGTATGTGTCAGTATCGTATCATAACTCAATCCGGTACTGAGCCCGGTATGGTATTCATAACTTTGGCTTCAACATCTAAATTCAAGGCCAATGACAACGCCTAACCTTTTAAATAACTTATTAAGATATTTAGAGTTAAATTACACTTCTTCAAAATTATTTATAATGTAAATTCCAAAATACAGCTCGTTATGTCACATCATAGTTCTCTCGTTCCCTTCAACTTCTTCAAAATTCGAGGCGAATTGAATCTAGTTCCTTAGGTTACCATTTCCACTGGTTCTGATGGCCACGCTGCAAAAAAAGTCCAGATTCAGGAAAGGGAAGAAGATCACCCCCCCCCCCCCTCCTGCGTCGAATGTACAACACACACCTCCCAACTATAGGACGGTGGTCATTGGCCAAACCAACACTGGAATAGGAGGAAAAGACATGGACTGGCCAGAGGAGGCCCCTATACAAATAGCCGACGGAGATATATCTATTATACAAGGCAAATTTGGCATGGGGGTTGAGCTTTCCAACACTTTTAAAGGCAAATTAGACAAAATCTGGGCTAATGTTGTTATTATCAAACTCTTTGGCCGGAAATTGGGATTCCACATGATAAAATCACGATTGTTATCCCTATGAAAACCAACGGGCCCAATCAAAATTGTGGATATAGAAAATGACTATTGCCTTATCAATTTTAGGGAGGAGGATGATTATATCAAGATACTTACCTAAGGTCCGTGGATCATCGCCAGCAACGCTCTCTTCGTGCAACCTTGGTATCCAAGCTTTCATCCCTCCACTAATAAAATCACACATGTGGTAGCTTGGGTGCGTTTCCTTGACCTACCAATTGCCAGGTATCACCCATCAATCCTTACCGCTCTCGAGGATTTGGTGGGACGCACGGTCAAAATCGACCATCAAACCCAGCTTACCCAACGGGGCAAGTTCGCCAAAGTCGCTGTGGATCTTGATCTCAACTCCCTGCTCCGATCCATAGTTAAGCTTGACGGCGAGCTCTCAGGGTAGCATGTGAGGGATTGCCCCCGATTTGTTTTGCTTGTGGGTTGGTCGAAGATGGCGTGACGACATGCCCCACACACCCGACTGCGCAACCCGTGACTGAGCAAGCCCTAGGTGACCCACAGACGACCCCCACCGTTGACAATCAAAGTGCACCATCCTCCGCTGGGCCCCAATGTGAGGAGTATAGGCCCCGGATGCAAGTTCAACGGCGCCCCTGCCGGCAACCACCTTCCACAATGACAAAGTGATTTGGTCGAAACATCGACCCATCCTACGTGGGATCGTCGAGCTCACAGTTCATGGCTCTGATAGAAATGGAGTCGTTAGAAACAAGATTGGACAATTCTCAATTAAATGAGGAGCCTCTAGCAACTGTTACTCAAACTACGGCAACCAAGACTAATGCACGATCTCAATCCCTAACTCCATCACTGCTGAAAGATAATAGAGTGAAACGGTTGTCGTCTAATAGACACAGAGGCAAGGCTAAGACTGGATCCCAAACGACGATGCCTAAGACATTACAGATTCAAGAATTGGGCCACCCTCGACAGACCCTTCCAATGGGCCAGCCTCAACCTACGGGCCAAGTTGCGCAGACCCACCCTATACCTCCTCCCCAGCCCTTATCACCAACAAACCAACAACATTTAATGGATCACGTCGCCATATCCATTCCCTCCCACGTTGACGTTATAATTCACGACCAGTCTATCAACCTTCCCTTAACTAATGATTCGGATTGCGAGGCCATAGAAGAGGATCTTAATGTAGACTGCACTCACCATGCCTCGGCCACGTCCGATCAAACCCATAAGATACCCCCTCCACGACCACCAAATCCAGGCCCAACTTCAACATCGGTCATAGTAATAAATTTAGAGCCTGATACTTACATGGTAGAGACTTCCTTGGAACTCATGATGGATTAGCGTCGGGTGCAGACAGACAACCCAGTCATCACTCATGCAGAGTAAATTCTCCTTCCCTGTTTTTATGACGATCTTCATGTGGAACTGTCAAGGGGCTGGAGGTCGAACCTTCAAGCTTATTATTAAAAACTATATCTGAATCCACAAATCGCGTATGGTCGTTTTGGTTGAGCCACGCATAAGTGGGGTTAGTGCAACTAAAGTTATCAAGAGCTTGGGTTTTGCACAATCCTTTGGGGTTGAAGTAGCAGGGTATTCGGGAGGCATCTGGCTTCTTTGGAAAGCGAATATTGTGGTCCGAATTCTTCTCACTCACCGTCAATTTGTTCATACCAATATTGAGTGGGACCATCTATCTTTTGACTTCACGACTATTTACGTTAGCCCTACGTACTCATTACAAAGCTACTTATGGCAATTTCTGCGGAAAATTGCCAGGATTACTGTTAAACCCTGGCTTTTGACGAGGACTTTAATGCCAAGTTGGAATGCATGGATAAACGTGACGGTTCTCGTCTACACCCAATAGTCAGTTCTCACTTTCGGGAATGTGTGCAAAGCTGTCATCTCCAAGATCTAGGATTCTCAGGACCTCAATTCACATGGAGGAGGGGTCACATCCTCGCCAGATTAGACTGGGCCTTCTGTTCTAATAATTGGTATTCAACCTTCAATAACACTACAGTCACCCACTTACCCTTTCTGAAATCGGATCATCGGCCTCTCTTAGTGTCCCTCAACAACAGCGCGTCCCCTCCTCCGACACATAGGCCCTTTAAATTTCAATCAGCTTGGTTGACGCATACTGGCTTTCGACAATTTGTTGAGGAGCATTGGAGCCAACCACCTCTGCTATCAACAATGATCTCAGGCACTTCGCGGATAAGCTTCAACATTGGAACTATAACACGTTTGGTAATATTTTTTCCCGCAAAAAGAGACTCCTGGTGCGACTCGGAGACATTCAAAAAAAATTCGAAGACGAAGACTCTATCTATCTTAGGGGGCTGAAGGACCAACTCCGGTTTGATTTAAAGCAGGTCCTTTATCAGGAAGAACTTTGTTGGTACCAACGCTCCAGGAACTAGTGGCTAGGCCAGGGAGACAGGAATACCAAATACTACCATGCAATCACCATGGCCAAGCTTCGGTATGCGAGGTTCAATTCTTTGAAGGATGAAAATGGGTATGAGTTCTCCGATTCGACAAGCATCAGAGGATTAACAAAGAATTTTCTTGAGAGAATTTATACGTCTGATAGCCAGACCCCTACTATCCGACAGATCCAGGGCAAGTTTCCCCCTACTGCCCCAAGCGATAGCTGAGTTAGCAACTCCTCCCCACCTTGACGAAGTCAAAACGACATTTTTTTTAATATGGCTCCTAACAAGGCCCCAACCATAGATGGCTTCCCCGCTGTCTTTTATTAATCCCAGTAAGATATTGTGGGGCTTTCTCTAACCTTATTCATCCAGCGAATTTTTCGACATGAAGCTTAGGAGTCTGACCTTAACCGCACCATGATGATTCTCATCTTGAAGATCCCATTTGCCACTTCTATTACCCAGTTCCAGCCTATTACCTTATGCTCTGTGATCTACAAAGCCATTACCAAACTCATTGTTAATAGGCTCAAACCTTACCTTGACGATCTGGTCGCTCCGACCCAATGCAATTTTGTCCCGAGGTGCTTGACTACGGATAATATTATTATCGCCTAAGAAGTTATCCAATCTGTGAAAAAGAAAACAGGTCAGAAAGGTATAATGGCTCTAAAGGTGGACCTTGAAAAAGCTTATGATCGACTGTCAGGGGATTTCATTCAAGAAACCTTATTCGATGTCGACATTCCTGAGTCACTGATTAATCTCATTATGAAGTGCATTTCTTCGGTTTCCCTCCAAGTAAGTTGGAATGGGGAACTCAGCGAGGCTTTTAGGCCCTCCAGAGGTATTCGTCAGGGCGACCCCATCTCGCCGTACATATTTGTCCTGTGTATGGAACGCCTAGGACAATCTATCACTCAAGCAGTGACACAAGGCCGTTGGAAGCCTATTAAATTAAGTAACAATGGCCCTCCCATTTCTCACCTGTTTTTTGCTGGTGACCTCATCCTGTTCTTCGAAGCTTCTATTGCCCAAGTGGGCATAATTCGGGATACGTTATATTCCTTCTATGGTGCTTCAGGCCAACGAGTTAGCCACGCTAAATCGAGGTGCTAATACTCCAAAAATATCCACCCTCAAATGACTCACTATCTAAGCAGCGCCCTGGGTTTCCAACAGACGAAGGTCCTCGGACGTTATCTAGGAGTTACGTTACTACATGAACGTGTGAACAAACGAACATATCAGTACGTACTGGACAAAGTTCACCAATGCTTATCCGGCTGGTCAGCCAACCTTTTGTCCTTTGCAGGCCACACCACTTTAGTTCAATCAGTCATTACGGACCTCCCCAATTATACTATGCAAACGGTCCGGCTACCCCGCAGCATTTGTGATGCATTGGAGAAATTAATGCGTCAATTCTTGTGGGGCTCATATATTGGCAGTAAGCAGATTCATTTAGTTAACTGGGATACAGTTTGTAAACCTAAAGAGCTGGGGGGTCTTGGCATTCAAAAAATTCGCGAAACCAATGATGCCTTCTTAGCAAAATTAAGATGAATCTTGATTGCCAAGCCTAACGCCTTATGGGTTAAAATTCTCTCTGCGAAATATAAATTTGATGTTAACAATCTCCCTACTTATATTGACACCACTAGTGGATCCATGATATGGAAGAGTATATAAGCTACTTGGCATCTAGTGCTCCAGGGCCTGAAATGGAGAATCAGTGATGGCGCTAAGACTCGATTCTGGCTAGACCCATGGGTTGTTACAGTGGGACCTCTTCTTACCCACGCAACAGCACCTATTCCTGATTCTTCTCGTAACCTCAGTGTCCAACACTTTGTGGACATTGACGGTAATTGGAATTGGAATGCTTTGCAATCTTATCTCCCGATGTCGATATGCAGGTCAATTGCTGGTGTTTTCCCCCCGAATGATATTTAGGACAAGATAAGTTAACATGGGGCAATTTTGACATGGGGCACCTCACAGTAGCTTCCACGTACTCCATGTTAATGGATCAAGAGGAAGTCTCGTTTAATGGTACTTGGAAGGCTATCTGGCAATGGAACGGCCCTCAATGCATTCGCTTCTTCCTCTGGCTCCTCGCACATGATCATCTACTCACTAATTAGCATTGGGTTCGAAGGCACCTTACTACGGATGGAGCGTGTTATCACTGTGGGCATGAGGAATCCTCACAGCATACAGTGAGAGACTGCGGCAAAACCCGCCAAGTGTGGAACTCATTTCCTCCGCATCTAGTCAATAATGAGTTTTTCAGTATGCTGTCCCGAGAATGGCTCACCACAAATCTCCAATGCCACCGATGAGTGTTGGGGCAGGATTGGTCTATTATGTTTGGTGTTACTTGTTGGTTCTTATGGACATAGCGAAACATATCCCTCTTTAATGACCAGTTCCATTGGTCGTCCTCACCAATCCCTGTTATTTTGTCTTATGCAGGTCAAATCCACCAGTCAGTCGTATGGCAAGGTGGAGCGGGCCCTGTCCATCGGCTTCTACACAAGCAACTCATTGGATGGTGCAAGCCTCCTACTGGGTGGGTAAAGTTAAACACAGATGGAGCATGCAAACGGTCCCCATCCTCTGCCACAGCAGGCAGCATCATACGTGACAGTGTAAGCAATTGGCTTGGAGGTTTTAGGCAGAATCTCGGCTCGTGCTCAATGGTGACTGCAGAATTCTGGGGAGTATATACCGGACTCACGCTCGCATGGAACCTAGGCTATCGCCGGATTGAACTTGAAGTGGACTCGATCGCGGTGATCAATCTCCTATCGTCCTCGGCGAGCCGTTCAATGGCTCTCAGTTCCATAGTTTAGAGTATTCATGAATTGCTCACTCAAAACTAGACTGTAATACATCGACACATCTATCGAGAGAGTAACAAATACGCAGATTGGTTAGCGAACTATGCAGAGCATTTTGATTTAGAAACCACCTACTTTGTTAATACACCTATTGAGTGCCACCTTATCGTCTTCGATGATATGTCGGGGATCTGTATCCCTAGACTCGTCGTGTAATCTGTTTCGTTTCTTACCTTTAATAAAAAATAAATAAATAAATATACCAACTTTTTCCTTAACCAATAAAAAAGTAGTTAACTTTTCTTGAAATTTGGGGATTCAAACTCTCTCTTATTAGGGGTGCTTGGTCTAGTTAGTTAATAAATATGCCAACTCTTTCCTATATTTGGGGATTCAAACCAATAAAAAAGAAGTTACCTTTTCTTGAAATTTGGGGATTCAAAATCTCTCTAATAAGTGCTTAGTCGATGGGTTTGGGAAGAGATTAAAAGGTAAAGAATGAAAAATGAGTGATTGATTGTTTGATTGTTGATTATTATTATAGGGGCAATAATTTGATATCTCACTTTTAGAGAATTCTTCATACCCTCCATTTAATAGAGGAATAAAACTCATTCTTTAATAGTGGCTCTTTTTTAAAAAAATTTAAATACTAATTAATTAAATACAATTAATTAAAATAATTAATTAATTACAATATAGCTAATTACAATATAATTAATTAAAATGATATTATTAACTAATTAATTACAAAACAATTAATCAAAATATAATTCATTCATTAATTAAAATATTATAATTGATTAATTAATTAATTACAATATAATTAATTAAAATATTATTATTATTTAAATAATTACATTAAATTAATTAAAATATAATTAATTATTTTAAATATAATTAATTAAAATATAATTCATTCATTAATTAAAATATTGTAACTAATTAATTACAATATTTTAATTAATTAATATATTATCATTAATTAATTATAATATAATAAATTTTTATTTTCAATATTTTTTACAAACCAACCGGCAACCACTATTAATGGTAACAGTAATCATCCGTTCCTATTAACCAATTATCATAATTATAATGATAATATTCATTTATATTCTTCAATATATTCATTCTTATTTTTATTACCATTCTTTCAATAAACAAACCGCCCTCTATTCTTTTTCAACCTTTTTTTTCCAGGTTAACGAAAATAGAGGATTTCGTGCCAAAATTTGGAGGTTCTTAAAGTCATAAAAAAGTAACCAGAATGTAATTCATTCTCGAATCCTTCTTTCCGAATTTTTATTTTTTAGCCAATCGATCCAAGCTCCAAATTAGCACCGATAAATATCAGGCTAAAGAAGTATCATACATGAACGCTCTCCATCAACTCCATTTATTTTTAATCCTTCGCCTTTAATTTTAATCTTTTAGGTTTTCAAAGTTGTACATTGGGAAAATTTTACGTGTAACGTTTCTCGCCTTCTTTTGACTCTTTCTATGTCAAATTTTTCCTTTTTATCGTATCTATTAATATCAGTTTATCTTTTTCAACATTTTAAAAATCAGATTAGAAATTAAATTAATAAAATAAGATATTATAAATGTAATATTAGACCGTATAAATAAATTTTTAATTTATAATTGAAGAAAATATTCTTATCTATAAAAATTTAAAGATATAAGGTGATTTTCATTGCACATTTCATCTACGCGAAAATTCAAAGGCCGCATTTTCATTCAAACTTAATTAAATAAAAATAACTGTCTCTACCAAGTACCAAATACGTGGATGTATGTTGTTGATAGCTGCTTTTGTTAGTATGAAATTCAACGTTTTCGGCTTCCAAGCTACCGCGGCTGCGTCTAAAGGAAGACGAATTTGGCCGAACATTACGTGTTCAAGTTCGTCAGCACGGCTTGATTCACAATTTTATCGTACCACCGCTGACTCTAATAATTGAATCTTCATGTCATCACACCGGTCACAAAATTAAGGAAAATCTATTGGAAATTCTTAATTGTAATCTAATTTTTATTTTATTTTATATTTTAAAAACTATTACTTACTCTTATAATTTTATTTAATTATTGCATAATTTATTCTGTCATAATTTGTTATTTGTTTATTTTATTTAAAATAACAACGTATCATAATTATGAATAAATAAAAACTAAAAAAATGATAAAATGACTTGTATAATAACTTATAAAGAACTAAATAATAATTTTAAAAATGAAAAATATCAAATCATGTTGAGAAGAGAAATTTAATTAATCTCAAAATAAAATCTCGTGAAAAGGAATTAACTTTAAAAAGAAAATGACAATATTTAACATAAATAAGAAAAGCTTAGAAAGAAACAACCATTAACTAAAATTAACGGTCGACAGGGACTTAACCTTTCCAACTGGAAACGTAACAAGTAAACAATTGAGTGCTGATATGTGATTTATGTTTTCGTTTTTTAAATAAAAACAAAAGGTTTGTTTGATTATTAATATAAATATAACTATATTTGTATTACTAATAATAATCACATACGAGATAAAATTTAAAAATAAATTATTTTTAATTAAATAAATTTATTTTAACCTCTTATATGATATTTATTAATAAGAATTATTTTAATCTATTAAAATAAATAATTAAAATTTATATTAATAATTATTTTAGTTAATTTAATATATAATATTAAATTAAATTATTTATACTTTTATTAATAATTAATAGATTAAATAATATATACTTGGTCAATTGTAAATCAAAGAAAACAAAAGTTACTTTTTATGACTAAAACAAAAGTTACTTTTTATGATTTTATAATTTTTTAATTAGAAGAAACCAAAAGGAAGGTGGTGGAGGATTAAGACGTAATGCAGAGAAGGCCGGTTGGATTTGTATTAGGTTAGAGGGAGGATTGAAAATTTTCTTTCTGGATTGCATGTGACTAAAGTTTTTTGCTTATTTGGAGGTTGAGAATTTGATTGGGGCAGAATTTGATATGTGTTGGAATTGTTTAATTTGAAAACATGAAAAATCAAAACTAAAAATAGAAATAAAATGCAAACAATTTCCTATCAACTTCCATTTCCTTTCCTTTTCACCAAACTGCAGAATCCCCTTCTTCAACTGACACGCTTTTACTGACTTATGTTGTTGCTTTCAGCTTTAATCGTCAACTTCTTTTCCCTTTAGGATTTCCTGAGCTCTTAGTTGGCTATAAAACTTCCACTCTTAAAACTTCCACTGCTACCCATTTTAGGTGAAGCACTTCCTCTGTCATTAATTCGTTACTAGCCTGAGCTCTTTATTCTGTTCTTTGTGCAAATCATGTCCACAATTATCCATGCTCCTGTTGAGCAGAACCGCAGGTGGCACTTGGCCTTTCTTGTCATCTATTGCACCAGAGCTCTATTCTCTCTGGTGGTCAATGAGGACACAAAGAAGAAGGTTTATGGCCGTTCTGTATCTTATGTTGCACTTGATGTTGCACCAGAAGCAGGCCACTTTGGTATTGATCAAACGAGCCTTTCTCAACTCGTGAAGGAGGAAAATGTCCAGAAGCTTGAAGATTATGGAGGAGTTAAAGGTGTTGTTGCAGCTCTCAGAAGCGACGAAAAGAAAGGGATTAGAGGTGATGATGAAGACATTTTCAACCGAAAAATATCTTTTGGTTCCAACATATACGAGAAGCCATACACAAACAGCTTCTTCAGATTTCAGCTTAAGGCAATGAAAGATCCTCTCGTCATCCTCCTCATAGTATGTGCAGCCTTGTCTCTTGTTTTTGGCATTAAAAGGAACGGGCTTAAAGAAGGATGGAGTAATGGAGGCAGCATATTTCTTACCATTTCTCTGGTTACTACTGCATGCTCTGCCAGTAACTGCTGGGTAAACAGATACTTCAACATGTTGTCCAACAGCAATGACAATGTTGGGGTGAACGTTGTCAGAAATGGATGGTGTCAGAAGATCCCCATTGATGACCTTCTTGTTGGCGAGGTTGTGAGCCTGAGAACTGGAGGTAAAGTTCCAGCTGATGGACTGCTATTAGACGAATATTGTTCGTTGCAAGTGGACAAATCAAATCTGGTGGACTGCCCTGACCATGTGAATCTTATCAGCACCCAGAATAGATTTTTGCATTCAGGTTCCATGGTGATTAAGGGTCGGGCTCGCATGCTTGTTACAGCAGTTGGCATGAATACGACATGGACCGAAATCGTGATGAAGAAATGGAAGGATTCTCAGAAATCAACACCTCTGCAAACTCAACTCAGCAAGGTGGCGGCAGTAATTGGTAAAGTTGGCTTGTCAATAAGTTTTCTCGTTTTTGCAGTCTGGTTGATTCGATACTTTGTGGGGAGGCGGAACGGGAATTTCTGGGGCAAGCCAAAATTTGGCGTTGTGGGCGACATAGTCGGAATTATAGCCACTTCAGTTGCTATTGCATCAGGAGCATTTGTTGATGGTTTACCATTGGCTGTTGCAATTGTGCACGCTTATTCAATGAAGAGTATAATCAACAATCATGCTTTTGTAAGAAAGCGTTCCGCTTGCGAAGCGACTGCCTCAGCTAACACCATCTTCACAAAATTGGATCAAATGACAGTAACCAATTTTTGGTTAGGCCAAGAGTTTATTGAACAAGAGCCCTCCTCTTTAGTTGCACCAACTGTAATTAAACTACTGCAACAAGCAATAGGACTGAATATTGGTCAGTCCCCGTCAAAAGGTTCTTCTTTCTTTTGGAATCCTACAGAAAAAGCAATTATTTCTTGGGCCACTCAAGAAATTCGCATGGATGCGAAGGAAGTCAAAAATGGCTGCAACATTCTCTACAGTGAAGCATTCGATCAGATGAAGAAATACGGTTGGCTTTGTATGAATATGAATAGCGATAATACCATGCATATCCACCTCAAAGGAGCATCAATGGCTGTACTGTCCAGGTGTTCACATTACTATGACACGGCAGGGAGTGTCATCAAAATTGAACGTACTGCAAGGGAAAAAATGAAGCAAGCAATTCAAGCTATGGCAAGTGATGAGCTTAGGTGCGTTGCTTTTGCTCATAAACAAATTAATGCAGAACACCCTTATGAGTGTGGAATATTCCAAGAACCGGTCAAGGAAAAAAGAATGGTATTATTAGGATTTGTTGGTGTGAAAGATCCCTGTAAACCTGGATTCAGTAAAGCTGTAGCAGAATTCCAACAAGCTGGAGTGAACATCAAAATTGCAACAAGAGACAGCACTTCAACTGCCAGAGCTATAGCAACAGAATGTGGCATACTCAAACCTGATCAGAACCTAGAAGGTGAAGTAGTTGAAGGCCTGGAATTCCAGAACTATACGCACGAAGAAAAAATGGAAAAGGTCGATAAGATTCGGGTGATGGCAAGAGCAACTGCACACCAGAGGCTTCTTATGGTGGAATATCTGCAAAGAAAAGATCACGTCGTAGCAGTTGTTGGTGATGCTGCAGAAGACTCAGCAGCTCTAAGGAAGGCAGATGTGGGAATCTCCATTGGTTCTCAGGCAACTGATGCAGCCAAAGTGAGTTCTGATATAGTCATACTCAATGATGATTTTATATCAGTTGTTCATGTTCTGAAATGGGGCAGGACCATGTTCAACCATCTTCAGACCTTTGCCCAATTTCAGATCACCGCAAGCATCACTTCTCTTGTAATTGACCTTGTTACAGCAGTTTCAGCTCATAAACCACCTAGCATAAACATTGTTGCAACCATTTCATCCGGAGAAATCCCATTTGCAGCACTTCAACTGTTGTGGGTCAAGCTGGTTATGGGTACACTGGCTGCTTTAGCTCTTACTCTAGGGCAACCCGCCAAAAGATTCATGAGGCGCCCTGTAAAGAAAGACTTTATCATAACCAATATCATGTGGAGGCACATATTAAGCCAGTCTATGTATCACATAGCTGTCTTATTGACCCTTCAGTTCAAGGGCAAAGCAATTTTTGGGGTGGACGATCAGGTAAAGGATACCTTGATTTTCAATACCTTCGTGCTGTGTCAAATTTTCAACAAATTCAATGCAAGAGAGCTCAAGAAGAAGAACATTTTCAAGAGGATACACAGAAGCAAGTTGTTCGTTAGCATCGTTGGACTAGTAATTGCTCTCCAAGTTGTAATGGTTGAGTTCCTGAAGAGGTTTGCAGGTACAGAGAGGTTAAATTGGGTGCAGTGGGGTGCAAGCATCGGACTTGCAGCCATATCCTGGCCACTAGCTTGGTGTGTCAAGTGGATGCCTGTTCCAAACGAACCATTTCTCAGCTATCTGAAATAGAAGAACTAGGACTGCGGATATGCAGAGATTCTCATTGTTCATTGTCTTGTTCTTTTCTGTTTCTCTGATAAACTTAGTTCAGATTTTCCTAGGATATAATAGTGTTCAGTGCTTGTACCTGGAAATGTATACATAATCCCAATTTACTGGGGTACTGCAATATAGAGACGAGCAAAGGGGATTAAGAAATCTCTTTTACCTCCAAGCCTTCAATTCTCTTCAGTTTCCTTGCAGTGTTCCATCTTTGATTCAATATTTGACTAAGATGGATGAAACAAGAACTGCTGTTCCTTTAGGAATACGGAAAGAGCACTTGGAAAGAGATTCGAAGGATGATGAGCCTTAGAAACTACTTTGAGAAAACTGCAACTTGTAATCTGTTTGCTGGATATTCCTGTTTCTTGATTATGAGATTTTGTAAACTACCCAAAAAAAAAGGGATCCCACAACCAATGTTTTTCATATAAAACAGATGCACTTTTATGTTACAAAACGCCCTTGTGCTAGTGCATCAAGGCAATGTGCCACAGTAGGCAACCTAGTTACAGATTTGAGGCAATCTAGTTACAGTAGGCAACCCTTCACCAATACCTCATGATTTTTTATTATCCAGACACAGAATTTTTACAGGGGTCGGGGACAATTAAGTCTTACAGTTTCTCCCAATCAAATGGCATCACTTATACAACATAGAGACACATCTACGCTGGAACAGTTTCGGGGACTTTGCCATTGTCTGCTGGAGTTAAACTATCATAGTATTCCACCAAAACTTTCCATCCACCAGGGCACATAAATCCATCCGGAGGGTTCTCTTTGTTCTTCGCAAGTGTTCGCATCTGAAAAAATTGCACGGGAACCATTCATTCCGACAGTACAATATCGAAACTAAGTTGTGCAAAATTAAAATGAGCATCTGCATTGCATACCTTGGTACCGGATATGAAGAGAAAGTCATCTGGCCTTAATGGATCAAAGAATGCCATTTTGCCCTGAGTCTTATCATATGCAGCGACCTAAAGTAGGATTTGAAAAATGATCAGATGAATTCACAGTTATATCAAAATGGCAATTGCAAATCAAAAGGCCCGACAATACATACCCTGAAAGGAAGAATGTTAAGACGCTCTAATCCAGGAGCCATACTCAACACCTTCTTTCCATGATCAGCATCATAAAGATCCCGTTTCTCGACCGGATGGCTCATTCCGGCTGGATCCCGACCCACAATATAGAAATTAGCACCTGCATTGATCCGAGCTTTCGCATGCCATTGCACCTCAGTTGGACCAGCATAGTGCATAGGCGATGGAAATATCGATACAACAGTTGTCTCTGGATCGAGAACACCATCCTCAAGAACCTGAAAAATGCAATTCCTTTATAAAACCGTTCTAATCGAGAAACAAAGTTCTGAATAAGTCATTTAAACAATTAGGGGAAGTTTCTGACAAAAATGTATAAAACCAAATTAGACATCAGATTTCTGGAAAGATAACTCCGTCCAACTAAAGATGCAGATTAAAATGTTAGGTCAGTAACTCACCTTCTCATGTTGCCTCATTCGCCAACTGAGAGGAACATCATCTGCTTTTGTGTAACCTCCCAGTGGATGAAGCAGAAGGATAGGGTTCTTATAGCCCATTTCAAGCAGTCGTTTACGGGTGTCTGTCATTAGTAAAGCATGACCATTATGCACAGGGTTTCTGAGCTGGAAAGCGAAAACAGCATCTGCATTGCGCTTTGCAAATTCATCACGAAGTTTTGCAGGTGACAATCGGAAACGGTCAAGGCCATCATTGTACTTGACCGGTTCTATAACCTCCAGGTCGCCACCAATCAACCAATTTCCAGAATTCGTTATAGCTTCTTCAACGTAAGGTAGACCAGGAGCGGTGGTTCCCCATGTTCTTGCTATCCGTTCTTCTTTGGGGTGCTTGTAAATCTCAATACTGTCACACAGAAATAAATAACTTACGTCTTGATGGAGTACAAGAACTTTTTAGCCATATCCAAATTGGAGCACCATCCAGTAAAGAGAAAAGACTATAATTTTACATGTTGCGGTACAGTCCTTGAATGATAAACATCATCGACTCAAAAGAATCAATAGTATTCAGAAAATTGAATAGGACAAGGCGTAAGGAATCATACTCGCTCAAAATCGCCACCGTGCGGTCATCGGAGTCGACGAGAGCGACCTTCGTGGAGTCGCCGATGCGCTGCTTCGCCAAATCATCGATAGCGAGGACAATCGGCACCGACATGTTGACAACCGACCCGTTGCCCAGACGGAGCGAGTTGAAATGAAGAGTTTGGAGGAACTCGTGCTGTTTCATGAATCCACGTAGAGGGCTAGCCCATCCTTCACTCAACACGTGAACCCACTGCACGTCAATCTTAGTCAGCTTCACTTTAGGCAACGAAACGGCCTCTCGTTTCTTCAAATCCTTCCGGGACTTGTCAACGAAGAGCTCTACAAGTTTGCCACCATCCGGCTCGATCAACCCGGCCTTAACTCCATACCGCGCCCTGTTTTTGGCGTGTGTGCGAACTTTTAGCACAGGAGTGAAATGGGTAGTGAATGGTTTGTGGAGGGAGGGAAGAGGGGTAGAGGCTTGGGTGAAGAGAGTGGACATGGAAGCCATTGGCAGAGAGAAACAGAGCCCTCTGCTTTTGTGGGGTTATAACTTATAACAATAAATCAATAATAACAAAGGAGGAAAACAAGGAGTTTCAATAATGGAAGGAGGGGTAGTTCGGGAATGAAGGTAGGTTTAAAGAAAAAGGGTAAAGGTACGGATTAATCAGACGTTTGAGAGGAACACAGAGATAGAAGACAGTGATGTGTTTGCGTTTCGTGTGAATTTGTTTTGAGGAGCGTGACAAGGAGTTTAAGATTTTATATAAAGGAGGACCGAGGAAGCCACATGGAAAGTGAACCTGTTGGATTCGGGAGGATGAACCTGGACACTTTTTCGTTTGTCCTCTTTACAACGCCCTCTTGCTCTTTTCGTTTGCTGTATAATTTAATGAACCCCCACTTGCTTTTGCTTTTCCTTCCACTAATCTAAATATAAAATATAAATTCTTTTTGTCAAATTATAATATATTTTATGTGGAAATTAGGTACACGTTTATTATTTAAATAAAAGTATGAAATTCTTATTTTCGGTACCCTTTATGAACGCCTTTTTTCTTCTCAAGTGGGTTAAATAATTTATTAGCATATGATTAGCAATTACACTGTTCATTAAGCTATCTTACAAATATATTTGGTTGTAACTCCTCGCAAATCTGAAGGGGAATATTAAACTTAATACTCATTATTATTGATTTATTTATGCTAAGATACCGTTTCACCACAATAACTTAAGCTATTATGTAAGGCCAACTTAATTGATTTTATATGTTCACTAACATATTCTCTCAAGTAAAAATTCTTTGGACTTGAAACTTACACAGGTTCAATCTACCTTGTGCTGAATAACAGGTAGATGATAGGATTTGAACTCACGACCACTTGGTTACAAAGGCTCTGATACTGTGTTAAGTAATCATTTCATCATAATAGCTTAAGCAATTGTGTGAAACCAACTTAATTGATTTTATATATTCAATAACAAATTCATTTAGTAACATTGCGGACGATATTTTGTGAGACAAATACGTTCCCGATTAAGTAAATGTGTCTATAGCATTTACTTTTAACGGTTCTTTCCATAAATGTTTAAGTTATATTCTAAATTTAGGTTGAAAGTACATTTATTTTTTAAAATTTAAATTAATTTTCTATAATCTTAGAGATATTTTAAATAACTTTTAAACAGTCAATAAATATGTTTTATCACCTCATAATATTAAGATTTTATGATATTAAATATTAAGATATAACTTAAATTTTAGTTAAAATGTTTAAAAAAAACAAAATATCCATTTAATCCTAAATTTATAACCTTTTGCAATTCTTACCAAGAATAATTGTAAAACATGCAAAATATGAATTTTGATTAATTTATAGTATGTATAAAAATAGAAATGGTAATAACTGAGTTTAGTTGCCTAAATTTTGAAAAAAAAAGAATTTAAAATTAATCACATCAAATTTGACTTTAACTTCAAGTCGATTTGAAACATTTAATAAAAAATAAAATATGAAATAAAGATAGACTTATACGCGAAATTTGGATAAGACATCAAAATCTTAGATGTAGAAAGTTTATGTAATTATGATAGACACATCAAACTTGGGGAACCAATATTTTATCAAATCTAATAATTAGGTACTATTTAAAGTGACTTAAAATACAAAAAGGTTGTCCTTTGAGGTGTTGGCTTCCAAGAACCATCGGCATTTTGAATTCAAAGATGAACAACTACTACAGTTACTGCTCAATATAATATGTAGGAAAGAGTAAACCAAATTGATCTCTTTTTCATGCATGCCTTGACTTGTGTCCCTTCGTCCGGGAAGTGAATACGACCCATTTTAACGGTAGATTCATAGGCAGACCGCTTAGTCAATTGTGAGTAGACGTGTCAAAGACTATTTTATTTTATTTTTATTTTTTTACATTCACCGAATGGAAAACGGTAGTCCCGATTCCCAGCGCATCAATGATTTAATGATTTATGTACTTAACCCTTTCTTTAATACAATGGACACTAATGTAATTAGCACAAATTTTAATTAGTGTGATCTAGATATTTTCTATTTTCTATGTAGTTTTAACAACTTATAAGATAATCCAATGTGCACTATTTTAGTAGGTACATAAATTTCTTAATTTTATATTAACTTCTCCTTAGTCAAGCACGTTGATATATTTATTTCAAATAGGCCTTTTAGTCTCTAAGCTCTTTTTTAACTTTTCTAAAATACACCATTAATTGTAAGACTGAGAACTTAGAAAAACTTCAAAAACTAAAACGGTCAAAACTTTCCAAGCAAGACCATCAATGATAGGAGGTACGACTATCTCAATTTAGCTAGGATTATAGCATATATTAATGTTGAATTAGCTTACATTTAGTATGAGAGGAAAGTTTATTCTATACCTTGATATTGTATGAATGATTGGTATTGGTTTCTTGTTTATGTCGTGACATCAAAATTTTGTCAAATTTATTTTTATAATTTTGACATCATAGGAAGATTAGAGAGAATCAGGAAATAATTTAGAGGCGTTTACGTGTTGTTAAGAATATCTTTAATATTTGAATGGTGTTTTTAATACTTTGTATTTTTGAAATTTTGCTTTAAAAAAATAGGGATTAAGGAATGATTTGTAATTCTATTTCTCAAAGTATTTGTGAAATCTAACATTATGAATCATTTAGGGATAAGATTCTGTTAAATTTTTTAGTTAAAACATTTGATTGGGTGCACAAATGGTTGAGAATGAATCGGGTTAAAAATATTTTAAAAACACAAAACTCATCTTTTAATTAATTAGGCAATAGCCACTGAGATCATAACTAAACAAAAATTGTATATTAAGTTTTAGGATTACATTTAGCGTCAAGATATTAATTGTAATTAATAGTTAATATAATAAATTTTTATCCCACAATAATTTTAATTATAGTTGAATGATTAATTATGATGAAATATTTAATTATTTTCTTGATTTGAATTGGAATATGATTTGATAGTTTTATCATAAATATTAACATAAATATGTTTGAATTAAATTTTAACCTACAGGCAATTTCTATATCATCTTATTTTTGTCGTTTGAGGGGTGGCCAAACATTAAGATAAAATAGGCCCTCTAATATACCTAATGTGTCTACTGCTACATTTGTAAAACATATAAATTGTATGTTAACCTTAATTTATTGATAAGTAACATAGATGTTTAAATTATGTAGTTGTTCAAACAATTAGTTATCTTATACAAGTTGTGAAATTCTCGAATTGAGAGGTGAAAATTATAAGATTTGGAAGGAGATAATTATTCTTTATCTAGGGTAGATGAACATTAATTATGCTATCCAAAATGATGAATCACCTAAAGTAACTGAAATCATTAGTATAGCTAAGATTGCTCCCAATTGCTCTTTATGAACATTGGGAGCAATCTGATCGCCTAAGTGTGATATTCATAAAGAACAAAATTTTTGCTGGTATTTGTGGTTTTGTAAAACAAAATAACAATGTGTGGGTTTGCTAAAGGCAGTGAGCAATTCGAGACTTCAGACAAAGCTCTTGTTAACACCTTGATTACGAAGTTTTCATCCAAAAAGTTCACCAATATTCGACGTGTGCATGAGCACATCATGAAAATAAGGGATGTTGTGCCTTAGTTAAAGAAACTTGAGATTGAGATGTATAATTCTTTTTTCGTGCATTACATTTTGAACACTCTTTCAACACCATACGGACCCTTTAAACTCTCTTATAATACATATAAGGATAAGTAGTCAATAAATGAAATTTGATCGTCTGTGTTTAAGACGAAGGGGGATTGTTAATGGAGTAGGGAGAGAGTTTGCATAGTGCATATCTGGTTGTTCAAGGAAAGAAGAAAATCAATCCAATTCAAGGGAAAAAGGTCAAATACTTGCCCAAGCTAACACTAAGAAGGAATCCAAGTGTTTCCTTTGAAAGGAAAAGGCCACGAGAAGAAATATTATGTCAAACATAAGGGATGACTTTAAAAGAGAGATAATCTAATCTTACTAATTTGTTTTGAATATAATATGGCTAAATTTTTTCACGACATATGGTGGATTGATTATGGTTGTACGATCCATATTACAAATGAGTTGTAGAACTTACAAAACCTAAGGAAGTCAACAAGAAGTGAGTAGTACATCTTATTCGAAAATAAGATGTATCCATGTGTGGAGGTTATCGGGGCTTGCCGTTGAGTTTTAAGTACTAATTTTATTTTACAATTAGAAAAGACATCTTATATTCCCAATTTTTCTATAAAATTGATTTCAATTTTGAGACTCATATCTTGTGGATATTTCTTTCATTTTGCATACGAATCTTTAAATTTAAATTATAAATTTGAATTTGATGGGCATGGTGTATAGTCTGATGGTCTTTTCCATTTTAATTTGTAAGACAATAAATGTTACAATGCAACATATGTTTATGCAGGAACAAAATGATGTGTTATGAATGAGAATTCCTCTATGCTATAACATCTCCATATAAATGATTAAAAGATTGGTGAATGACGGAGTACTGAGTACTTTAAATTTTACTGATTTTGAAACTTATACGTGGACTGCATGAAGGGAAAGCAGACCAACAAATCAAAGAAAGGTGCCAAAAGAAGTTCAGATGTATTAGAGATCATATATATGGATATTTGTAGTCCAAATATGAACTCGTTTGGTTAGAAATACTTCATCTCATTTATAGATGATTACCCATAATATATGTATCTTTGCATGCTTTATAACAAAAACCAAAGCACTAGATGCTTTTAAAATATTCAAAGCTAAAGTAGAGAAACAATGTGGTAAGAAAATTAAGATCTTGGTCTGATAGAGGTAGAGAATATTATTGTAGATATACTGAAGGTGGACAAGCACTTGGTCCGTTTGCGAGGTATCTTTAAGAAAATGAGATAATTGCTCAATACTCTATGCTGGATCTCCGAACTAGAATGGTGCGACAGATAGAAGAAACCGAACATTATTGGACATGGTGTAAAGCACGTCGAGTAACTTTAAACTTCCTAAGGCGTTGTATGCTGAAGCTCTTAAGACGACAATCTATATATTAAATCAAATACCAATTAAGCTTATTTGAAAAACGCCATTTAAGTTATTTAAATGTTAAAAACCGAGTTTGCAACATACATGCATTTGGAAATGTTTGCCTAAAATAAGAATTTATAATCCACAGGAGAAAAAATTGGATCCAAAGACCATAATAGGTATTTTATTGGTTATGTCGAAAAGTCTAAAGGATATAGATTGTCTTGTCCATCAAATCACACTAAAATTATGGAATCAAGAAATGCAAGTTTTTGATAATGATCATTTGGATACTCAACCATCACCTCAAGAAATTAAGTGCTTGTCATTCACAGTGCTCCTCAGTTTCAAATGGACGTTGTACGATCAATTGTTGGAATTCAACAATCTATGGTTAACACAAATGACAATCAAGAAATTCCACTATTAATGATAATTTAGTAGATCCTATTATTTAGAAATTACGTGAAAGCATTTAGCAAACAATTAAACAACAAACTCTATATGAGGATATTAGTGCAACATTAAAGACATCTACTAGAACAAGGAAATCATCCATTAGTAGTTATTATGTTGTATGTCTATAAGAATCTAGCTACGATATTAGAGCCGAGAATGATCCTAAAACCTTTTTACAAGCCATGAGTAGCAAAGAATAAGATTTATGGTACAATGTTGTTAAGGAATAAATGAATTCCATGAAGAATAATGATGTCTGGAATCTTGTTAAGTTACTTAAAGAAGTAAAACCCATAAGGCCCAAATGGGTATTTAAAGCAAAGAAAGACTCATTAGGCAACATTGAGGATATAAAACAAGATTTGTTGCCAAAGGATTCAATCAAAATGAATGAATTGATTACACATATACATTTTCTCCTGTGTCTAAAAAGATTATCTCTACATTATTTTGACATTGGTAGCTCATTTTGACATAGAATTATATCAAATGGATATAAAAATGACCTTTTTAAATGGTGACTATAAGGAGAGGTTCACATGAAACAACAAGAAGGATTCTCCTTTAATAATGTAAGCATTTGGTTTGTAAGCTTAAGAGGTCTATATATGGACTGAAACAAGCATTCCGTTAGGGGTATTTAAAATTCCATGATGTTATCTCATCATTTAGTTTTGAAGAAAATATCATGGACCAAAAGGTTAGTGAGAGCAATTTTTTATTTATTGTGTTATATGTGGATGACATATTATTTGCAACCAATGATAGTAGTTTGTTACATGAAGCAAAACAATTTCTCTATGAAAATTTTGAAATGAAAGATATAGGTGATGGGTCTTATGTTATTGACATTAATATCCATTGAGATAAATTCCTTGGTATTTTGGGTTTGTCTCAAGAAACCTATATTAATAAAGTTTTAGAAAGATTTTGAATGAAAGATTGTTTACCAAATGTACCATATCTTAGAAGAATGACAAGCAGTTGTTAAGTGCTGCTTCCACCATAAAGGCTAAATTTGTTTATTATTTTGAGGCTACATCATATAATATACAACTAAAGAGTTTCATATTTGGGCGTAGACTCATTGATTCTATTTTAAGGCCATCGAGAATGTATTCTGACAATTTAGTTGCTACTGTTTTGGCTAAAAACAACAAGAGAGATTGTTAGAGCAAACACAATGACATTAATTTTGTATCCATAAGGGAACAACTTAATGAAAAAAAAGTAGTCATTGAACACATTAGTACTGAATTGATGATACTTGATTCTTTGACAAAAGGCATGCCACCAATAAAATTCAATGATTATGTTGTTAGACTAAGTTCCATTATATTATTTTCATCACATGAAAAATGTTATTTTTATGAAGCTATTATTTATGAATTATGGTACACATTATTGAATTTTGAAAAAAATTAATTGTTTTGGACTTGAATTGAACATCATATTTATTTATTAAGTAATATTACTACATTCATGTTGATTTAAAATGTAATACATGGAAAAAAAATATTTGACTACTAAAGGACTTACCACCATTATTCATACACTATATTTTAGATCGAATTAGGATTTGATACCAAATTGAACATATACACCAACCGGGAGAGTGTAAGATACTTCCTTTTTTCTGGGTAGTTTGAACAACCCATAAGATGGTCCAACATTCACTATTTTCTGGTGTAATTGTTGGAAAGATAATGGTTAATATACAAATAATATTCCTCCATAATTTTATTTTTGTGAGAAACGAACAAGAAGAAGTTTTAAGCTATAGAAGTTAACTTCAAGGGTTGTTAGGTCTGATAATTCAACTTGGATTAGAGATCTTAATACTGTGCAAATTGAACCAACGTAATATACTACTCATATTTTTAATGCTTTTCAGTTTTTGTTATCTGCCCTAGCTCTACTGCGGATATTCTTATAAAAAAATCCTCTAACTATAGAAAAGTCACAACTGAACCATATATGTTTTTTCAAAATCATTGAATACCCAGAAAAAATGACGAAATACCATTTTTCTCATAATTAGATACTTAACTTTCATTTACCTATTTTCGTAGACTAAGAATCGCAACGGATCAATCAAGACCCGATCTTATACGAATCCTTTTTGCTATGGCAGACAAATTTCAAAATGTTTGCTTTTTATACGAATTGATTTTTGCTATAGAGAATAACACTTTTTTGGGTGCTTATGAGTTATATCACGTGATGCTTTAAAATAAACGCAATTGGATATATTATTCCTAATAATATTAACATATTCTAAATGTAATCAACAAGACGTCCTTTCCAATAATTCTGCTTTCATCTCCAGTGGTACATTCTTATCATCTCCTAACTCGGATGGCATTCCTTCTTCATCTTATTCATTCCTACCTCCGTGCCTGCCCTATTTACCCAAACCAAGCCAACAACTTTAAGGTCGTGTGATTGAAGCTCAACCCACGTAAAGATACTGACATGCTTTTGTTGTGCTTTCCTTCATATTAATTTCCGTATAAATGATGTCAACTTATCGTCATGCTGTGTCATGTTTTTTCTTTGTAAGAGTATAATTTAGTTATATTGAATGAACCATTAAATATATGGAAAATTAATTATACTCATATTGAATGAACCATTAAATATATGGAAAATTAATTTATAAATAACATATTTTAAATAAATTATAGGATCATTGTATTTATCTACCCTCCCAATTATCAAAAAGAAAAAGATCTTCAGTCGCGAATCAAATTTAAAACTTTTATGGCCTGTTTGGTTTAACGGAATAGCTATTCTATTCCTATCATATTCTTATTCCATTCTTTAAACTTGTGTTTGGTTAGAAACAAACACAGAATAACTAATCATCAAGAACATGTATTCTGTATGTTTGAGGAATAATTAATACCAATCTCCACCTATCTTTATCTATTCCAAGAAAACTTATTCTTATCCAAGATAACTTTATCCTTCGACGTATGAATAATAAAATAAAAGAAGAAGAAAATTAATAATAATAATAAATTTAATAATAAAAATAACAATAAAATTAATCGATAAAATTAATAATAATAAGAATAATAATAAGTAGAAAATTTATAATAATAATAATTAATTATTATTATTATTACTATTATTAATTAAATAATTAAATAATAATAATAATAAGAAGAAGAAGAAGAATAAGAAGAAGAAGAAAATTAATAATAATAAGGAATTTAATAATAAAAATAAGAATAAAATTAACTGATAAAATTATTAATAATAAGAATAAGAATAAGTAGAAAATTTACAATAATATTTAATAATAATAACAATAACAATAATAAAAATAAAATAAAAATAATAACAATAACAATAACAATAACAACAACAACAACAATAATAATAAAGAATTTAATAATACTAATAATAAGAAGAAGAAATTTAATTTTGTATAATAATGATAAAAAAAATAATAAGAAAATTAGTTTTGTATAATAATAATAATAATAATAATAATAATAATAATAACAATAACAACAACAACAACAACAGCAGCAACAACAACAACAACAATAATAATAATAATAATAAAGAATTTAATAATACTACTAATAATAATAATAAAATTAATTTTGTATAATAATGATAATATAAAAAAATAAAATTAGTTTTGTATAATAATAATAATAATAATAAAGATATTTTGGTCTTTTTGTTAGTTATTCCTTTGTCATTCTAAGTTTATATTTTCAAATCAAAAATTAGTATAAAAATTATTTATCTATTCCATTCTTTGAACCAAACAAAATAATACTCATTCTATTCTATTCCTCGTCTTTTTTATTCCTAAGAATAATTATTTTATTCTTTATCTAATTCATTCTTTGTACTAAACAAGCCGTTAATTAATCATTTGGCTCACCTCATTTACCTGCAATTTTAAATCTTTAAGTTTGCGGGTGTAAAGACTTTGTAATCTATATGTTATGAATAGGGTTAACAGTTTGAGTGTGTATGAAGATTTTGTAACTATTTGTTATAAATAGGATTCACATTTCTTCTCCCATTTAATTTAATTTCAAATCAATGAATCAAATCTAAATTGATCAAAATCTGGGCAAGACTCAAACTTGGGAGACCAATCTGAGATTCAACTTGAGCGCCACCAAATGATTCAACATCATTTTAAAACGGGACTCAAACTTTGAATTAAGTTAAAGCCGCAGAGGGTCAAAATTAGCCCAACCCGTTTCCATATTTCGTTACTTGAACTTGGAAGGCAATTTTAAGTTCTTAACTGGTTAAAGGTTCATTGATATGCTGGTGGGAATTAGGATTTGGAGTTTTCTTCTATCTATCATACGCAAACATTGGATTTTATATCAAAAAGTGATTCATCTGGGATTTTAATTGTTCCCAAATCTTACTTGGTTAGAGTGGGAAAAAATAAAATATTTGGCAATGGGTGTTCGATAGTTAAAACGCAGATCCTCTCTTTTTCCCCCTCAACAATGCTTGCTAGAACAACCAAGTGGGAACAGTTGGAATAGGCCCAACTTTTGTACTCACAATTACTTTACCGTCTACAGATTATGAACCAAAGTCCAATGCCGATATCTCAAGTTCAGAACTTGTTTCAGCTGCGAAGCAAGTAATTCAACCCTGATTTGCTCCTTAGTTGTGTCACTTGCCATTAAAAGTTTAGCCCCTTGTATTATACAAACAATTGTTGTGGCGGTTTGTAGAGTAATGCAAGCATCACCAATAATCTTTACAAGAACAAGCTCCATCGGCGAAATGATGGAATCTAGTCCGATCTCTCACTATAATTTCTCGCCTATATATCTTGGATATAAGCTTAGTACTTGCATGGCAATCCCCACAAACACGAAGGTTCTTTATGATCCTAATAGGACAATTGGAATCAAACGTCAGGAGAGCAAAAGCTATTGCAAGCCTTTCACTATGGTACAACAAAGCTTCTTCCTTCTCTTCCTCCTCTATGTCAAATAAGACTTCTTTTGTGCTTGGCTTGTGCCCATATTCCTGTAGGCTGAAACTAATCTCTTCAAGCTTCAAATGAATGTCATCCAAAAATGGGTGTGTCCTGTCTCCCATGATAAATTCATGAACTGCACCACCAACCTCCACCAAACTAGTTCCAGGCATTTTGGTAATCCCCTGATGTTTCATCAATTTCCTCATACTCTTCACATCTTCCCATTTGTCAATGCCTGCGTACATATTTGACAAAAGAACATAGTTGCCACCAGTTTTTGGATCTAGTTCTAACAGGTGCTTAAGTGCAACCTCGCCAATGTCTAAATTCCCATGAACTCTTGCTCCTCCTAGTAAAGATCTCCATATTATTGCGTTTGGCTTCATTGGCATTTCCTTCACCTTCTCCTCTGCTTCTCTGAGTCGGCCAGCTCGACTTAGAAGATCAACTATGCATCCGTAATGCTCAACCGTTGGCTCAATACCATATACCTCTTTGATAGACTCAAAAATCTTACAACCCTTCTCCACCAATCCCACATGAGAGCAGCCAGACATGGTGACAACAAATGTCACATTATCAGGAGCTAGACCCTCCAACTTCATTTTCTCGTAAAGATCAAGTGCCCTGTGCCCATAACCATGAATTGCAAAAGCCCCAATCATTGCATTGTAACATAGCCTATCTCTTTGAGGCAACTGATCGAACAGTTGGCGTGCCAACTCCAAACAACCACAATTCGAGTACATCCCAATTAAAGCTGTCCCAATGTAATGGTTTAGCCTAAGACTGTTCTTTACCACATATGCGTGTGCCCACACGCCTTGACTAAGCGCACCCAAATTGGCACAAGCACTAATCAGAGCAACAAGGGTAATCTCATTGGGCCTAACGAGAGAATTCTGCATCTCTTTGAATAAAAGCAAGGTCCCGAAGGTGTCAACAACCATTCCATTATCACTATCAATTCGCGAATAAGCAGATAAGATAGAGTTCCAAGTGGGCAAATCAGGATCGGTGATTTGATCGAACAAGTATCGAGCCACACCCAACCTGCCGCAATTGGCATAGTAATTGATCAACGAAGCCTGAACATAGCCATCGTATTCGGGTTCAAGAAATTTCAAGACGTGGGTATGAAGGGCCAAACCGTACCGCACCCACGGTTGGGAAGCACAGGCCTTGAAGAGCGATGGGTAGGTGAAGGAATTGGGTTTAATGAAGGCACGAGACAGAAGAACGCGGTTGTATAAGGAGAATGCGATGTGAGTTAAGTCTCTGTGATTGATAAGTGATGAAATGACAATGTTGAAGAGGAAAATTGTTGGGTTTGATATGTGGGTGAAAATCGAGAGAGTGTAGGTGATGTCCAAGACAGAGGAAGATTGTAGGAGTCTGCTAAGTGGGTATGTGTGAAGTGCGAGACCGGTTGTTATCATATTGGCATGGATTTGCTTGAGAGTGTACAAGGTTTTGCATTTTCCCAGGAGGTGAAGCGCTGGGTGTGTTAAAACTGGGTTTAGAGATTTCATGGACCAGCGGAGGTTCCATGGGAGTGGGAACTTGAAGCTCGAGCTAAAAGCTGAGTGGAAATAAATGGCCGTAGTGTTAAATAGCTTGAGGTGGGCTTCTTTTGAAGAGGGATACATTGTGTCAATTGGGCTAAGGAAGCCACATCGCTTATGCTTGTGGTTTTGTAGGACAAATCCTGAATCCAAATCCTATACTCAAATTTCGAACCAATTAGCTGTTGGAAATACTTCAAGATTTCGAGTGATTTATTAGCAGAGATAACAATTTTGATCCGCTCTAGAGTTAATAGTTTGGGAATAATAATAATATTTTTAAAAAACTTGAGAATTAATTAAATAAAGCAACATTATTTTAATTTGCAATACAATTCAAATTTGCAAAATAAAACATCACGATTAGTTCTAAAAAAATTATTTAACGGTGAGAATTGAAAAATGAGAGGGTCTAGAACTCACTCCAACCTTTATAAATTGTCTAAAGAGTGTAGACCAAATTAGAGTACATGACAAACAATTATACACACTTCATGTGATATAAGGGCTAAAAAAATTGTGTCGAGTGAGTGGCTTGTTAGATAATTATTTAAATAAACTAAATTTATTAAAAGAGGAAAACACGCTATCGTTAATTTTTAAATTCAAATAAAATTCAGATTGAATTAATTAAAAATATGCAATTTAATTCAGACATTATTGATAAATTAAAAATATATAACTTTCAAAAAATAAATTAGATATTGTTTTCAGGTGATAGAATAAACATAATATAGAAAATTGAGAATCGAATGGTTACTCTTTAAATTTAAGCATCAATTCTACATTATTAACTATTACATATATATATATATATATATATATATATATATATATAAAGAGTTCCATATCAAAATATTTTAAAGTTGGACAAATTTAGATTTGAGTTAATTTTATATATTTATTTCGATTCCAATATTTACATTTTAAAAATTATTATGATATTATTTAGTTGTCACACAATTTATTTTTCATATTTTATTTATATATAATTCTAAATTTGCATTATATTAAAATTTAAGAATTTTAATATCATAGTCATTTTTGACAATCAGCGGATTACATTAGCTATTAGCTGATTTTATCGGCAAGTTGCTGACAGCGGATTAATAGAACTGATTTGACCAACGGATAATATCGACTGTTTATTTAAAGATATTTGGTAAAATTAACTTTTTAATATTAGTTGTTTATGTGTAAAATGACTTATAAGGGCATGACTTAAAAAATATAAAGATATAAGTATTATATCTTAGTATTTCTTTGCATATTCTCATGACAATTTAAATAGAGCAAAAAAGTCAAACCATCATTTAAAGTAAAAGTTTATAATAATTTAAGAACGACATCTAATTGTCGTTAAACTAAAAGTATTATTATCATAAATAGTTGTATATTCTAACTCAAATATGATATTAATTCAACTTTAAAAACTAAAATTAAAAATATTAAATTTAAATAATAAACTTACTACCTCTATCTCTGTTTTTATTTCTATCTCTATCAACTATCTATCTCTATCTTTATCACTATCTCTTTGAGCAATTTGTAATAATTATTAAACATAATAGTTTTGTAGTTCCTTAATTTTTCAATCGTTGGAGGAGGAGCGTTTTCAAAATTATGATTCAATCCGCCAACACAATAAATTGGTTACCAAACATAATTATCAACAGTTTGATATAGTCAAACAAAAAAAATATTTCAATCCGTCAAAAAATGAATGATATGTTAGAAATATGTGGACTAATATAATCGCAACATTAATTCCATATGCATGACCATTAATCAAATTGCCTAATGTATGTTTAATAACCATAATGAGATAGTTAATAATTTACTAATTGCATTTGAGGCACGTGGTAGTACCTTAATAACTATATGTTGACCCATTACACTATAGTTCATGACATTCTTGAAATGACACAATTATCCTTTTCTACTCCCTAGGGTAGAACATGCTATAAGATATAGCATATGGTGAGATTGTGTGCATATGGTGTGTGGGTGTGACAAACATAACGTTAGGTCTTCTACCATTAGCTTCCTCTCTTGCACAAGGTGTTGTTGATTTTGATAGGATGTGGTAAAAAATGAAGAGAATGCACCAAGACTCTGTGTCAAGCATTGAAGGTATGTCAATCTCATTATATTGTTAATGCTCTAAATAAAATGTTGATCTTGGTTTAGTGATTGTTGATGAATGCACCTGTGTATAACAATTGGTATCAAAGCTCTATGATCATTTGATTTTAGGGCTCATTTTTTGTACAAAATTGTTTTTTTTTCAAATCGTTTTTTGGCATAAATGACTTCGAAATGATGCGTTGAGGTTCAAAAAATGTTGTTGGTTGCTGTTGTTGCCTTTTACCTTTGTTTTGGACAAAAGAATCACAAATTTTTGGGTGAGATTTTAAAAAGTTTTGTGTTTTCGTTAATGGCCGAAATGGGTTTCATATTTTCATATTTTGGAGCACTTTTGGCTGAAATAGATATGGGAAATTCATAAAGCATGAAAAATGGAAGAAAATGCCTCAAAAATCATGGAAAACTGAATTTAGGAAGGAAGTTGCATGCGAGTCGGACCTGCGTAATCGACTCGTCTCAGGGTCAGGGACGAGCCAGACGAGGTCATCCCGACCCTACTAACTCTTTTATTTTTTTAAATAAAAATTCAAAAAGAATTCTACACAGTGCGCGTGGGGGCACTTGCAAGGTCCTTTTTGGACCATTTTTTCATCTTTTTGCTCCATTTTTTATTCTATTTTCCATATGTTTATGCAAAAGAATAATTAATAATTTTTATTTGATAATTCTAATTGTTTTGATCTTATTATGGTATAAATATGATTATTTGTTGACAATAATGAATCCTTATTTTTATATGTCATAGAATTGAGCAAGTGAAACTATTTACGATGAGGAATTTTTAAATATTAATGTATGTTTAAAATTTTGTGTTTTTCCTCTAAAATAACGTTAAGATTTATACGAGTAATTAATTATCCTGTCAATAATTACTACTTAATAAGATGTTTAATATGGTAAAGAAATTTTATTGAAATATTATAAACCGCACAATTTTTCTATCTTTTCGATAGTATATTGATGATTTGGTTGTAATATTTAATAAAGTGTTCTTACCTGTGAATGAGTTATATATTTGTTTAAGGAACTCTAGCATGAAAGATATAATTAATTTTGAGAAAAGAGCACAAATTGCATGATGCTATTTTAACATGCATATCATGGTTATTGCTCTTAGTTCTTATTCAACTTTAAGCAATCCGAGAGTCTCTGCTATCTTGATGCTGAATGGAACGAATCACAAGCAATGGATTGAATCTCTCATGATGAATTTGACTATCATGCGAATGAACTTGACCTTGAGAATTGATCCACCACCTAAACCCGTTGATGATTCTACTGAGAAGGAAAGGAAATCCTATGAGGAGTGGGAATACTCTAACCGATGTTGTTTGATGATTATGAGATATCATATGGATGAGTCCATTCGTGATAGTATTCCCGAGGCTGATAATACAAATGATTTTCTTGCTGCCATTAAGAAGATGTACATGAAGTTCTCAAAGAATGAGAAGAATGAGAACTTAAACATGGTTCATCACACCATTTATGACGGTGCAAATGACAGTAAGGCTCACATCGACAATTTCATGGGTTGTTACCATAAGCTTAAGGCTATGGATATGAACCTTAGTGAGGATTACATGGTATGGTTTGTGATGGGAACTCTTCGTTCTAAATTTGATTCGATCAAATCAAGTTATGATGCTCAGAAAGAGCAATGGACTGTTGAGGAGATGACTGCTATTCTTACCGAGGAAGAGGATGACATGAAAAATGGAAGGGCAAAAAGCATCTCTATGATGACAAACCACAACAATTCTCAAAAGAGAAAGTTCACTTCTAATAACTCAAGTGACTAAAAGCCTTTCAATAAGAAGGTTGTTAGTACTAAAGGAAGTGGACAGGCAGGCTCATCTTCTGTTAGTCAGAAGAATAAATTTTTCAAAGGGAAGTGCAACTTTTGTTCAAATTTTGGGCACAAGAAAGCTGACTGTCAAAAACTCAGAGCTCACTTAGAGAAGAAATGTAATTGTCTTGTGATGGTTTGTTTAGAGTCCAATGTTATTGATGCACCCTTAAATACTTGGCGGTTAAATACTAGAGCAATAATTCACGTTACGAATTCCTTGCAAAAACTGACAAGTCGAAGAAGGCCAACTAGTTCTGAGCAACATGTGCACATGAGAGACGATACCAAAGTCAAAGTTGAATTTTTTTGGGACAGTTAGACTGCAGTTGAATACAGGACATCTTTTGATGTTACATGATGTCGCTTATTTGCCCTCTATTAGGAGGAATTTGATTTATGTATCCATTTTGGATAGGCTATGTTATAGTCTTCTTTTTGGAACTGCAAAACTAACTTTGTATTATGACTCTCTTTTGGTGAGAAATGAAATTTTATGTGAAAATTTATACAAACTTGAGTTAAATGATGTTGTTACTATTGCTTCTTCCTCTTCTCTTAATATCGTTGTTGGTTCTAAACGTATGAGGTTAGATTTGAGATATTTTATGTTATGGCACAAATGTTTAGGCCATATTTCTAGAGACAAAATGGAGAGGTCAGTAGAAGATGGTGCACTTCAGGATCTTGACTTTTCATATTTCACTACCTGTGTTGATTGTATTAAAGGAAAGTTGATCATTAAAGTTAGAAAAGCAAAACAAACAGGTGCTCAGAATTGTTGGAGTTAATTCATACTGATATCTGTGGATCATTTATTACACCTGCTATAGGTGGTTATAAACACTTCATCACTTTTATTGATGATTTTTCCAGGCACCGTCATGTGGAGCTCATTCGTGAAAAATCTGAATCTTTGGAGGCATTTAAGATTTTCAAGACAAATGTTGAGCTTCAAAAGGGAAAGAAAATCAAGGTAGTTAATTCTGACAGAGGTAGAGAGTATTATGGGCATTATGATGAGAGTGGAAGGAATACAGGGCCTTTTGCTAGATACTTCAAAGAATGTGGTATTGAAGCAAAATATACAATGTCAGGAACACTTCAGCGAAATGGAATTGCTGAAAGAAGAAACCGCACATGTCTTGATATGTTGTGGCGTATGTTGATTCATTCTAGTTTGCCTAAATTTTTATGGGGTGAGGCGTTGAAGACATCTACTTTTATCTTGAATCAAGCACCTAGCAAGTCAGTCCTAAAGACTCCATATGAGTTATGCTCAATTAAGAAACTAAGCTTGCACCATTTTCATTTTTGGGGATGCAAAGCAGAAGTGAGGCCCCATAATTTGCAATCTAAGAAGCTTGATCTGAAAACTATTAATGGCTACTTTGTAAGCTACACCGTCAGATCAAGGAGTTCTAGATTCTATTGCCCATCCCACATGACCGGAATTATAGAATCAGATAAAGCTGTCTATTTTGAAGATGAATTTAGTTCAAGTCAAGGGTCAAGAGAAATTGTATTCAAAAAAGAACGCATTCTAATTCCTGTCGTTTCCGCTCCTACCGATGACCTTGTTATTGAACATATTCCAATAAAATCTCATGATGAACGTCAGAATCAAGAACAAGACGAAGTCATTGATACTGGGAATGATGAAGTTATTTTCAAGAGGTCACAAAGAAAATATATACCTGCCATTCCTAATGACTATACTGTCTATTTGCAAGAACATGAGTTCGGTGTGGGAGATAATACTGAACCAGTTAGTTTTCAAGGAGCCATGAATAGTCCTTAATTTTCGTTATGGATGAATGCAATGGAAGTTGAGTTGAGTTCCATATCACAAAATGGAGCTTGGGAGTTGGTTGAACTACTTAAAGGTTGCAAACGCATTAGGTGCAAGTGGGTTTACAAAATCAAACATGATTCAAGTGGACAAGTAGAAAGGTATAGGCCACTGGGCCCTCCAAGATTTAAAAAAAATTAAATATTTTTATTTTTAATATATATATATATATATATATATATCAAAATCTTTGATAAATGAACAAGACCCTCTCTTGAAGTGTGTCACACCGCCACCGTCAATGTGATTTGTGAAAGATTGTATGAAGAGGAGTGTTCCAAAATTTTTCGTTCGCATGAAGGTGATTAGACATTAACCCCACAAGGTTTTGAACAAATTTCAAGGACATACCAGTACCAATAGCGACATGGAGAGCAGTCATGGGCTTTTTAGTGACATTGGCAGTTATTGAATTAGGATCTTCCTTAAAAAAGTTAGAAGCAGTGGTCCAATCACCTTCAATGGTAGCTTTATACAGTGGCAAGTAGGGATGGAAGTGGGTTTTCAACCCGATTAATATCTGCACTACCCGACCCAATGGATTTAGATATAGGTAGTAAATCGTAAAAACCGATGGATATGGATATGGATATGGGTTGAGTCATAAAAAATGAATATGGATATAGGTTGAGTAAAACCCGAACCATGGATACCCATATCCTACCCGTTTTTTATTAACTCTATTTTTTCTTGAATATTTAT
>JAOTAX010147624.1:0-15787 GCA_025629825.1 Erythroxylum guanchezii | reverse complement strand
AACAAAATCACATTTAGGCACATATACCGGGAAATGTCATGAATGCATGTACAGTTATTTTCAGGTGCAAATTTCACTATTCACATGTAAGAATATGCATGAATATGTCAAGACAATCCTAACCACTCTCAGCCCTTTCCAAATTACTATTCTACCCTTCCCATCGGGGGTGGGATGTTACAAATCTACTAACTAGATTGATACTGTAGTTGGCTTCAGTTCTCTAATTCCAAGGTTTATAAAAAGAGATATAGGAATTAGGTTAACATTAGCACCTAAGTAAGATTATCAATTATAATAATCAAAAGCATTAAAATAATAAGGAATCAAAAAACTCCTTAGATCTTTTAACTTCGAAAGTAACTTATTTTGTAATATCACACTGCACTCCTCAATTAAATACACCATTGCATTCTCCTAAAGTTTTCTTTTATTAGAGATGATCTCCTTCAAAAAATTTGTATAAGATGACATCTAAGTTAATGCTTCAGTTAAAGGAATGTTAAAATGCAATTTCTTGAAAATCGATAAGAATTTCTTAAAGTTGATCTCATTTTTTCTCTTCCTCAACCTTTGAGGATATGGGATTTATTAAATATATGGGTATTGATTGAAGATTTGTGCTAGATGGAGGTAAGAATGACACTGATTTTGTTCTATCCAATTGTTTTCCTAATTCCAAAATGATAACAGCTTCAGGTGTTGTTAAAACTAGCATTAGTTTGATTCTTTTTTAAAACTATCGCATTTCGATATCAACATTGGTGCCAGATATGGATGAAAATTAAGCAAATTATATACTATTTTCTTGATATTCATCTTCTTCCTTAGCTCTTCCTGACAGTTGTATTTTCATCTTTCCATTTGCATTAGTATCAAATACTTTTTCTTCTCCTTAAATTGATGGCATACAGTTAATTTGCAAGATATACCTTACCACTACAAGAAAGTGTTCCTTGACCTCTTTCATTTTCTATTTTAGATGATTATAAAACTTTTATCTCTAAGTTGCTAATAGACTCCATATTTAAATGTACAAAATTTTTAAATTCCCACAAATTGTCTAATTATTTTAGCTATATTCCTACGAAAGACATAAATTACTTAAGCATTTCTTCTATAAAATTTCTATGTGATATGTTGACTATAAAAATAAGGTTTTTATTAGAAGCCAGGTAATCTTATCAAGTTTCCTACTCTATATCCTTGCTCATTCCATAATGGATTTGTATAATTCCTCATTTCCATACTATAAGCATAAGAAAAAAGGTGATTTACTTCTAGCCTTCCTCCACAAGCAATTAGGTAATTTGCCTCTTTATAGGAGTTTGAGGTTAAATACATATTCAAGTATACATAGGAAGGACTCCTTTATATGCCACAATGATATCTCACCTCTCTATCACACTTTTTTTTATTTATAAGCATCTTCGTCTTATTCAAAATATGAACCATTTATGACACTAAATTTGAAATTCCTTGAACCTTAAAATAGGTTATTTTTAGTTTTTACTTCACCATCTTGGTTATTATTGAATTTCTTAATAAGGTCTTAATGGTCTCCTAACTAGAATATTAACATAGATTATATATATGGATGATGAAACCAAGATAAGTTTTGCAGGGTAAAGATATGTTTGGAAGGGATGATGAGAATAAATATATAATATATAGTGCAGCTTTAGTTTAAAACATCAATAATAATATAGCATAAAGCATTTCCCTATAGGCTTAAATTGGATGATACACTTTAAATCAGGTTCATAACTATTAGATCAAACTCCCAACTTATGGATAATCAAATTAATGAAACTTATGAGGTAAAAGAGGACAAGTTAGTCAAGTATAAGGAAATATTCAAATAAAGGAAGGAGAACATACTAAGTAAACATTAAGGTGATACCTAGGCAATCAAACCACAAGGTTGATTATCTATTAAAGGAAATGGCCAATAATGGTTTTGTCCCTCTAAGAGTATTATGTAATGAGTAGGCACAGCCAATTACATCATCGACCAACTAGGTAACCATTGTAAAGGAAGACGAAGTGGATTAGATATATATAATATAAAAATACTTACAAGAGGGAAAGCTATTGAATCACAAAAATGAGGAAAAAAAGCTAATAACTAAGGCCTCAAGGTATTCTATCATAAATGGGTAGTGACATTGAAGGTTATTCAACCTACTATATGTAAAATGTATACCTAAATCTTAAAAGTAATTTATCCTTGTAAAGATTCATAAAGAGGCATGTAAGGATCTTTAAGGATTCCCTAGTCCAAAGAATCTTAAAAAGGGTTACTTTTGTTTAACAAATTTTAAGAATGCTAGTAAGTTTGTAAGAAAATCCACCAAATGCTAAAGGTATTTAAAAGTGCATCATTCTTTTATCATTAGTTACATCATAATATTAAGTGTCATCTTTTTTGTATAATAAGGAATAGATAACTTAAATGATACTCCCTTAATACGTTTACAACTCAGGCTTAAGTTGATCTAATATAGCCCATTACCCTTCTTCAAGATTGCATATTCCTAGCTTATTAAAAGGACTAATTAATTGAAAGGGGAATGTCTAATCATGATAAGATTTAGCCAATTAAACTACTTAGTAAATATTGGATTTAAATATATTAAGGATAGATAGAGTTCATCTAAAAATTAAAGAAGGATTGATTATGAAAAGGAGTTATCCTAACGTAATTTCTCATACACACTATCATGAAGCATAATTAATGATCTTGCATACTTAACACCCTTAAAATTTATTGATTAAAGCATCAAAGTGTCACTGTTAATTACAACACAAGTATATCTATATACGATTACAAAAATAAAGTTTTAGATGACTTAAACTTGAAAAATAATAAATTCTAGTAATATAGATCTGAGAACCAACGTCTATTATAGATTTAAAATTGGTACTGCTCTTATTCTAGTTCTCCCACTCTTAATTAGTCACTATATAACCAGAATCTAACACACTTCATAATTGACACCAATTTAGCACTGTTTCTCTATGCAAATTAAAGACAAATCTAAAATTGATTATACTTCATGTCTAGTGCATCCGGTAGTATTTCTTAACCCCTAAGACCATTATGAATACCCTAACTTCTCTACTCCCTCTTTAAGTTAGAATCAATTCTCGAAGTCTTCTATAAAGTTATTATCCATCATCTTACCTTCCAGATGACTCCAAAATATCATTAATTGGATTACTATGAAGAAAGTTGCACTAAATCTTGTATTTATCCCTCAAATTCAATCACCTTCAAGATAATAAACTAAATATAGAAAAAGTAATAAAATCCATATAAAACATGTTATAAAGGTGTTAAATAGCATGTAGATAGGCCCTAAATAACATTTAAAATATCAATATTTTAATAGAAGATAAAGGCATTGACTACATTTTCATTGGACTAAAAGTTATTGTTTGACTTTAAAATAAAAATGAAATTAAAACCTAATATTTTCTAACATTAGTCAAGAAATATTTGCTCTTAATGTCTCTATCTTTTCTTCGAAATATCTTCTTCTACTTTCATAACTTCCATAGAGATTAAACACTTAACCCATTTCTTACTCGATGTTCATTTCTTCTATGGAGTGTTGCTTCTGCTTTTTTTTTTTCTTTTCACTTTCTTCTTCCTCATCTTCTTTTAACTTTACTCCCCATTTCCCTTGCTCTTATTTCCCATCCTTTCTTAATCTTCAATCATTCTTGACCTTCCTCTATATCTTCCCCTCATTCATATTCTTGTGCTTTTCTTATTATTAATGTGCCTCCATTAGATTTTTGTTTAGTGATGTTTGCTTCTTAAGTGCGGGGAGCACATTTTTATCATTCCATATTCAACTTTATTGACTTCCATTGTTACCAATATTAAAATCATATTTTGAGCTTTGTATATCTTAGTTGAGTTTGTTTTCCTTTCTAAGCAAAGATTTCTAAACCTATGCCAAAACTTAGCAATATTTCCTCTCTCTTATAACATTTCTTGCCTTTACCTTCAAAAGCTTTTACTCTTGCTTTAAGCTCCATTGACTCTCTTGTTCTTCCTCCCTCTTTTATTCCTCTACTTTCATTCACTCTAACCATAATTGAGGAAACAAGGCAATATCTAGAGAACCACTAGGAAAAAATCATAAAAGGGAATTATTATAAGCTAATGGGACTAAATGGTTAGTCTATTTCTCAAGAGCAATCTCTTAATGCTTCATCAGTTAGTACCTTAGATGTCTCTAATAATTCTACTAATAATATCATTGCAAATGAAAAAACTTTAACAAAGGGAACCAATATGAAGTCTCATATTAGTCAGGATAATAAAACTATGTTAGAAGTTTTTAAAACAATTATCACAAATAGGATCATTCCTTTCCAAAGAACTTGGTTAAGAAGAGTTCATATCAACTTCCACTTGTCTAAGAGCATATATTTTAAGGGATCGTCTTATAATGGTATACTCACCAACCCACCTAGGATTTACCCGTCCTTATATCAATCCTAATATGGAACACTAGGGGCCATATTAGCCCTAGAAAATAATAATAGTCTATGATTATTTGAAGTCAATAAAGGATGTTAGCATAGGCCTTTTAGAGACCAAACTCAAGGTTGATAAATGCAAGCATCTTTGGTTTCTCAATAAAACTTAAACAATTTTCACTAACCATAATGCTCATTTCAATAGGAGAATAGTTGTTGGTTATAATCAAGACATACTTAACATCCTTAGCTCTTTTATCTTTGACCACTGCATCCATCTATAAGTTGATCTCTTAGGCAAAAGCTTAATATGGATTTCTTTCATCTTTTCTCTTAATTTTTCTTTCTAAAAAATCTCTTTATGGAACAATCTAAAGGATGTCTATCAATGCTTTGTAGTTAATTTTGTAGGACTTCAATATCATCCTCCTTGCCTCTAAAGCTGAAGGGAATAGATGCTGAAGGAATCCATGTAGTGACCTTTAATGTTGCACCTCAGGCACTAAAGTCACTAACCATAAATATAAAGGTTGTTTCTTCACTTAGTGCGATAGATAAGGGGGTATGGTTAGTAAAGAAGAAGTTGGATAGGGTGTTCGTTTATTAGGTTTCACTCGAGAAGTTTCCTTATAGTAACACTATATTCAAAAACTTCTTAAGCTTAAACCATTCACCAATTGAAATATATGATTTAACAACTAGGTAAAGGAGAATCACACCCTTCATGTTTTTTAATTTCCTTTCTAATGTAAAGGATTTTTAAGAATATATTATTAAAAGTATAAGTATGGAAGAGACATGCTTTGAAATATAATGGGCCTTAAAAAGGAGCTCAAGAAACTCAAGTCAAATCTTCACTCTAATATAGAGTTAAGGTTACTAAAATAAGAGAACTACTAAATCAAAAGTAAAAGTACCTCTATAACTCACCTGGGAATTCATTAACTCAAATTAATAAGAAATTTGTTCTAATTAATTATTCAAAAGCTCTGGTAAGTCATTGTTCCTTGATCAAGCAAAAGGCTAGAATACTCTTGCTTAAAGAAGCCGATAGAAACTCCAAGTTTGTCTAAAAAGGTCTTCTAACTAGAAGATAATAATAAAATCTTTTATTTAAGGTTAGAAAAACGAAATGTTTTAAATAATCAACCTTAATTTTTAAACCATACTTTGGATTACTTTAAAAACTCAATAAAACCTTATGCTTCAAACTCATCTTTTATTTCAGCCCTTGTTTTTATTATCAAACCTATTTCCCAACTTTAGTGTGATCTACTCACTAGGCCATTCATTAAGGATGATATTGAAAAGGCATTTTTTTCAATTTTAACCTTGCTTCTTTCAAGGATTTAGGATATCCTAAAACCTCATGTATATAAATCATTTTTAGAAATTTTTCCAATTTTAGAATGTTGAAAGTCTAGAACAAAACACATATATATTTAATTCCTAAAGTTGCCAATTCTTCCACTTTAAAAGACCTTAAGCCTAATTGCCAAACTTTTAGCTAAAATATTGAATTTGGTTTTCCTTCTCTCATCAATTTAATCCAAACTACATTCAGAGATGAAATATCTATAAGGGATAACATTTTTTGTAACCACGAATTTTTTTACAAACTATTATTTAAAATGATTAGGATTGAACTATGTAATGAAGGTCGATCTTCACAAGGCATTTGACTTAGTGGAATAGGAATTTAATCTTCACTCCTAGGAATCCGTTAGATTTCTATCTCAATTTATAGCTCGGATAAATTAATGTACCACTACATCATCTTTTAGTGTGCTTGCCAATAGAGAGGCCTCAAATGTATTTAGAGGAGCTAGAGTACTCAAACAAGGGGAACCCCTCTCTCCATATTTGTTCACAATCTACAATGAGGTTCTACCTATACTTATTTCATATAATATTGGCATCGAGAGTAATTTCAAATAATATAAGAAATGTAAACAACTTCAATTTTATAATTTCTCATTTAACAATGGAGTTGATCCTAGTTTTATATCTTATCTCACCAATTCACTAGACACTTTCAATAAGCTATTTGGTTTGAGTGTTAATAGAGAAAAGAGCTTCACTATGGTTTTACCGAATGCATCTCATATCCCTTAAAGACTTGTTGATATTTTAGGTTTGGTCCTCAAACCCACCCCACTCTACTCCTCCCTAGAGTCCTAATTTTTATAAGTTGAATTGTAACATCCCATTACTTATGGGAAGGTTAAAATGGAAAATGTGAGTAATTAATGAGAGTTAGAAATGCATTTTTCCATGCTCATTCATAATATGTCATACTTATACACGTGAATAGTGAAATTATTGTACATGAAAATAATTGTACATGCACTCATGACTAATTCCGGGTATAATTGAGTTGAATTAGGTTTGTAAAAATTTAGTGGATTTTGACTTTATCTATACTGGAAATATTAGTGATTAGTGGAAATATTGTATTTTTGAATGTTGGTGAATTTAGGAGTTACTTTTGAAATTTATGAAGTATTGTGAAAAATAGGGAACAAGAAATTAAAAGATATTTGGAGATAATTGGATTGTAAAGATGAGAGTTAAAGAGGTCAGTTCAAAAGAAACTTGGTTAGAGCTTAGATCATAGGAAAGTGACAAGTGTCAAGTTGCTTGTTGTACTTTTGTTAGAAGTAGGTGACTGTTCTCTGAGAATTGAAAGGTTAAGTTTTTCCAGATAACTTCTTCATAATCACCTTCTTCGAAATTCCTCCCAATACACAAAGTTTTTCTTCAGAAACTTTCGAAGAGATTTTTGTGTTTTTCCCTTTTCCTAAACAAATCTCACCTTGTAAATTGTTTCTTCTACCTTAAGAAAAACCAGGATTGGTTATAGTTCACAGTGGTTTACATATTTTGTATAGAGTTAGGGATTGAAGATAGTTGAAGCTTTTGAAGTCTTCAACAAGTAAGTAATGAATAAAATTGTAAGAGTTGTGGATTGTTGAAATAAAGTTGATGAATTTATTGTCAGTGCATGTTCATAGCATTTACGTATATTGATATTACACTGTGTTAATGGGATGAAAATTGTGGATATGGTGTTATTTGGTTTTTGATGAATTGTTAGTAATCAGATGATGTGGAAAGTGATTTTGGAATTAGAAATAGCTTTGAGATGGAGTGTAGGGTTAGTGTAGATGCTTAAAGTTGGAAAGATGAAACATGCTCTGTTTCTTCACTGAGCATGTATATATATATAGGTGTTTATTCATGAGTTAAGGAAAACTTAGAGATGTTCAAGAAACGATGTTTGAGTTGAGGAGTATAGATAGTATCGTCTTAGGTTGGCTTTTTCTTCGTCTTAAGTTGACAGTCTATATCGTCTTAGATTGACTTTTGCTTCATCTTAAGTTAACCATCTGTATTCGTCTATAAAGATGTATTGTCTGTAAGGATGATTCGTCTATATAGTTGTATCGTCTGTCAAGACGTATCGTCTGTGGTGACGTCATATCGTCTGTGCTGACGTCATTTTGTTTTAAGACCTGCTTCGTCTTAAGTTTTCCGCATTTGCCTGTTTCCACATTCGTCTGTTTTTCAGATTCGTCTGTTTTCCGCATTCGTCTGCTTTCTACAGTCGTCTGCTTTCCGCATTCATTTACTTCCCGCATTCGTCTGCCCTTTGCATTCATCTACTTTTTGCTTCGTCTGCTATCTGCTTTGTCTTATGTGGACAGAACCTTGTTTGATTCTTTCAACCATAACTTTGTCGTCTGACCTCCAGATGACCTGATTTTGAAGTGTTGGATTCATAACACATTTCTCTATCTCTCCTTAGAGATTATAGCTTTTGGTTTTAACTCGAAAAAGATTAGTCTAATCAAAGTAAGGATCTCGGTTGGAACAGCATGAACTGGATATTCCATTAAACATACTTCATTATTTTGATTTTTTTCTGGATCTATAATATTCCAAATGAGATGATTTATGGGTTTGGAGTAAACTAGAGGTATAGGCATACAAATTTTTCTCAAGAAGTGAAATTATGGTTCAGACTCTAAGATGTTGAGAAAGTTGTGTATAGTATACTGCTTTTGAATATGAACAACCCGATAACGTTTGAGGAATATCTTCCAAATTATTGAACCAAATTGAGTGATTTTGGTGTCAATGGAAAGATAAGACATAGAGGAACACTTTTCTAGAAGAGAGTATGACCAAATTACATCAGTTTCGCTTTTTAATTGGATGTGAACAGTAGATCTGAAAGTGTGACGTGGAAAAATCTGAAGTGATTCAATGAGAAATGAATTGTGAATAAAATGGTTTTAGTGAGGTATAAACCTCAGTATAAATTATAGTTAGATGCGTTTTGATATAAGATTGATTTGGTAATGAAATTTATGGATAAATACCAGGTATTATCATGAACACGTATTGTACAAAAATTCATTTCATACATGTGCATTATTGAACAATTATAATTGTGCATATTGTGATATATGTGTATGTTGTTTAATTTAGAGGATCGAATTGAGCACCATCCTTCAGACGTTGCCGGGACTTCGAGGCAATAGCTTTGGAAGCAACTTGTGAGTAACCTAGACGGTCTCACTCAATTACTTGTTTGATTTTATTATGTTCAAATTATTGAATGAACGTGTTTAATTATGGATTCCGGACAGAAGGTCCGATGAATGTGAATGTGGATTGAGATATTGAAGTGCTACTTGAATGTGAATATGAAGACCTAAATATTTTATAATGTGAGTGATTATGGTACATGCAGTCCATACATGAATGCATAATCAGATAATGGCAAATGTGACCAAAGTAGCCACCGATCAGAGCTTAAAGCTCAACGAGTGAAACTAAGCCTCGAGCTCAAAAGTGATTCAGAGCCTTAGGCTCAACGTTTAATGAGCCCTATATGAAACAGTTTAGGCACTTAGTCACATCAACATAATAATTGGAAAAGCATCTCATGAGCATTTCATATGCATTTTAACAAGTATGTGGATTGTTTGAAATGTCAAATTGGGTTGCTCTTAAATGTAAATGTGATATGTGCTCATTAAGCTAAGTTGCGAATGATATGTTATGTGAATTGTTGTGTTGCATGAATTGAGTGAACCATCGCTGATGATTACCTCATTGAGTTCACAAAACTCACCAAAATTGCAATGTTGTCTTTTGAGGACCAAGAGATGACTCTAGCTACTGAGAGGCTCTACTAGCCGTGTAGATTGCGATTGTCAAGAGAAGTCATGGCTCAAAGGTCAATCAGTTGGGATTGTTGGACAGATTAGTTAGATTGTGTATATTTTCCTCTTTCATGTAGTACTTATGTACTAGGTTTCGTTGATGTACGTGTAGTAAAGGTTGAAAGACACAATGTAGACTTTCAGTTTTGTGAAATGGATCGAGGAAAAAGTTGGTTTTAAAGTATTGGGGTTTTCTTATGATGCTTTTTAAAATGAATAATGATATGATGCTATATGAAGTGAATGTAGTGATAAAATATAGCTCGCCCTTATCGTAGGATATGTACCGGAATGACCTCCAGGCATCCCGGTGTGCACCTTGCGGTAAGGGGGTGCTACATTTAGATAGTATTAGAGCATGGTTGGCATCTATTGGGACATATAGGAATGTTAAGCATGAAATAATATGGGAAATGCGGATAATGATTGAAGTTATTGTTTGTTATAGGTCATCCGCTCTAGGTGATCAAATTGATCAAACAGCTGACCAAGGATAGTTAGGAGCCAGTAGGGAGTCCTCAGTGCATCGATCAGAGGAGATGCCTCCTAGAGTTCCCAAAAGAAGGGAGAGGATATATGATAGGCTGCAGAATCAAGGAGTTGTGGACTTCTACGGCAGCATAGACCCTGATGAGGCTGAGGGATAGTTGGAGAGAACAGAAAGGGTATTTCATCAGATGGATTATGAGCCTAATGAGAGGTTCGATTATGTAGTGTCTCAACTACAGGGGTCAGCATATCAGTGGTGGAAAACTATTCCAGGCAGTACCACCAGGCCTTGCCAGTTAAAGTGGGAAGACTTTCTGAGGGTCTTCAGAGACAAGTACATGTTCAAGATCTATTTGGACATGAACATGCAGGAGTTCTTAGAATTGAAGCAAGGTAGGATGTTAGTGGCTGAATATGAGATCCGATTTAATGAGTTGATAGACTATACTACTGCTCTGATCCCTACAGAAGAAGATAAGTGTAGGAGATTTGAGAATGGACTTAATATGGAGATCAGAACAAGGTTAACGCGGTCAGATCTGGGTACTTTCACTGAGTTGAGAGCTGCTTTAATTAGAATTGAGCAGTTGATAAAGGAGAAACAAGCTGAGACTAGGCAAGGGTCCAGAGGGAAGAGGCCTAGCAAAAGTCAGGGCAGTTCTAGCAGGAGCTTCAGTAAGTGCCAGAATAGAGCATTCAGATCATCGAGTGGATCCAGGCAATCAGGATCTGGGCAGAGGGGCAGGTTTTCACAAACTGGCAATGGAAGGTGTACAAGACAGAATCAATTTCCAGTTTGTGAGCACTATGAGAAGAGGCATGATGGTGAGTGTTGGAGACTGACTGGAGCTTGCCTCAAATGCAGCTCCACAGACCACCAGATCAGAGATTGGCCTGCTACTTTAGGAGCTCAGTCTGCTATCAGTGGGCGATCTGGGAGTAATACTACTGTCCAGCAGAGTAAAGGTAGTGGATTTAAACAGAGAGGCCAAGATAGAGGCAGAGGGAGAGCTGGGAGTTCTTTCATAAGGACTGAGGGGTGGGGCAGCCGACCGCAGTCCCTGGCCAGGGTCTATGCTATGATCAAGTTGAAGGCCCAAGACTCACTAGATATGGTAGCAGGTGCACTTCTTATTTATGACTTTGAGGCTTTTGCACTGCTAGATCCAGGATCCACACACTCCTTTATTGCACCACATTTGGCATGTAAATTGTGTTGTGATAGGGAGTTGTTATAGTATAGGCTAGAGGTGAGTACACCTCTAGGTAGTACTATTGTCTTAGGAGAGGTCTGCAAGGGGTGCTCGATTAAGATTGATCAAACAGAGTTGAAGGCAAACCTGATTGTATTACAGTTGAGAGAGATAGATGTTATCTTAGGTATGGATTGGCTCACTGCTCATAGGGCCATCATGAACTGCTACACCAAGAAGGTAGTACTGGAATCTCCTAATCAGCTGAGAGTAGTTTTCAGAGGAGTTAGTCAGGCAGTGCCAACTAAGATGATATCATTTATGGGTACACTGAGATTGATGCAGGGAGGATGTGAGGCTTATCTGGCCCACGTAATTGATACTAGAGCAGAGCAGAGTGCACAGGACATTCCAAGGGTTATGGAGTTCTTAGATGTGTTTCCTGATAAGTTACCTAGTTTACCATCAGATTGAAAGATTGAGTTCACGATTGATTTAGTTCCAGGTGCTGCTCCTATATCTATTCCTCCATGTAGGATGACACCTGTAGAACTGAAGGAGTTAAAAGCTCAGCTACAAGAGTTGTTGGAAAAGGGTTTTATTAAACCTAGTGTTTCACCTTGGGGAGCTTCAATGCTATTTGTGAAGAAAAAAAGATGGGACTTTGAGGTTATGCATCGATTATAGGCAGCTGAATCGGGTAACAGTGAAGAACAAGTATCCGTTGCCTAGAATTGATGATTTGCTTGATCAGTTGCAGGGAGCTCAAGTATTTACTAAGCTAGATTTGAAATCAGGGTATTATCAGTTAAAGATAGCAGAGGCTGATATACCTAAACATGCATTCAGGAGCAGGTATGGGCTCTACGAGTTCCTAATGATGCAGTTTGGGCTAACTAATGCCCCAGCAGCTTTTATGGCCTTGATGAATAAGGTGTTTCAGCCCTACTTGGATCGATTTTTGATTGTGTTCATTGATGATATCTTGGCGTATTCGAAAAGTAGAAAGGAACATGCTGAACATCTGAGGGTCATTTTGCAGATTATGAGAGAGAAACAGTTGTATGTCAAATTCAGTAAGTGTGAATTTAGGCTAGATTAGGTTGTGTTTCTGGGGCATATAGTGAGTGGAGATGGCATACAGGTAGATCTAAAGAAGATAGAGGTAGTGATGAATTGGGAAGCTCCTAGGAAAGTGTCTGAACTCTGAAGCTTCCTGGGATTGACCGGATATTACCGGAGGTTTGTTGAGGGGTTTTCTCTTATCTCGACCCCTCTAACAAAACTTCTGAGGAAGAAAATAGTATTCAGATGGAATAAGAAGTATTAGAAGAGCTTTGAGGAGCTAAAACATCAGTTGAATAATGCACCAATGTTGACTATTCCATCGAGGACTGGAGGTTACGTGGTGTATAGTGATGAGTCACATCAAAGATTGGGGTGCGTATTGATGCAATATGGCAAGGTGATCGCCTATGCATTGAGACAATTAAGGTCTCGCGAGATCAATTATCTGGTATATGATTTAGAGCTAGCTGCAGTTATATTTGCTCTAAAGATTTGGAGACATTATTTGTATGGAGAGACTTTCCAGATATACACAGATCATAAGAGTTTGAGATATTTGTTGACTTGAGGCAGAGGAGATGGATTGAGTTACTGAAGGATTATGACTGTACTATCAAGTACCACCCAAGGAAAGCTAATGTGTTGGCTGATGCTTTGAGCAGGAAGTCTAATACCAGTGCAGCTCAGATTCAATTATCGAGGCTACCTAATTTGATTCAATTGAGAGCTCTGAATGTAGAATTGAATCTGGAGTAAGATAGGGCCTTGATTGCTACTTTAAAGTTGAGACCGATGTTACATGACAGAATCAAGAAATTCCAGGGCAAAGATCTAGATATGGTGAAGCTTATGGAGAAAGTAAAGGTGAATCCAGATTCTGAGTTTGAGTTGAGGGATGAGACATTATGGTTGAAGCAAAGGATGTGTGTGCCTAATGTGGATGATCTGAGGATAGAGATTCTTAAGGAAGCTCATATAGCCGCCTATGCTATGCATCCTGGTACTACCAAGATGAATAACACATTAAAGCAGCATTTCTAGTGGCCTAGAATGAAAAAGAAAGTGGCATAATATGTATCTAGATGTATCACTTGCAGCATGTTAAAGCTGAGCACCAGGCTCTAGTAGGGAAACTCCATTCGTTGCCCATTCTGGAGTGGAAATGGGAATGGATTACAATAGACTTCATCATGGGATTACCAAAAACCCCGAGGTAGAATGATGCTATATAGGTTATAGTGGACTGATTGACTAAGTCGACCCACTTCTTACCAGTGAGAGAGGATAACTCACTTGATCAGTTAGCCCAGAAATATGTGAATGAGGTGGTGAGACTGCACGGGGTTCCAGTGTCCATAGTATCGGATAAGGATCCCAGTACTTCGAGGTTTTGGAGGAGTTTGCAGTCTAATATAGGTACTAAGTTGAACTTCAGTATAGCATTTCATCCTCAAACAGATGGACAGAGTGAGAGGACAATCAAGACGATTGAGGATATGTTTAGAGCTTGCGTATTGGAGTTTAGAGGAGCTTGGGATCAATTTATAGTATTGATAGAATTTGCCTACAACAATCATTACCACAGTAGTATCAAAATGGCACCATATGAGGCACTATATAGTAGAAAATATCGGTCTCCACTGTATTGAGATGAAGAAGGCTTGGGAATGGTTGAAGTCCTGGAGTTGATACAAGACACCGTGGATAAGGTGAAATTGATTCGAAGTTGAATTAAAGTGGCTCAGGATAGACAAAAGAGCTATGTGGATCAACATCGACATGATATGGAGTACAATGTGGGAGACAGAGTATTTCTGAGAGTGTTACCTTGGGGGGAGTTTTGAGATTCGGTAAAAAGGGCAAGTTGAGCTCTAGGTACATTGGTCCTTATGAGATCGTTGAGAGGATAGGACCTTTGGCCTATAAGTTGGCTTTACCGAATGAGATGTCTCAGTTGCATAATGTGTTTCTTGTGAGTATGCTCCAAAGATGCCGATCAGATCTGACACATGTGATATCGGCCTAGGAGATTGAGGTTGCTAGCAACTTAAGCTATGTTGAGGGGCCGATCAAGATTGTGGGATCGCGGATCAAGCAGTTGAGCGACAGGGTCCTTCTATTGGTAAAAGTCCTTTCAAGGAACCACTCAATTGAAGAAGCAACATGGGAGACAGAGTAGTATATGACGAGACAATATCCCCACCTGTTTGAGCAATCAGGTAAGAATTTCGAGGACAAAATTTCTTTTAATAATGGGAGAGTTGTAACATCCCATTACTTATGGGAAGGTTAAAATGGAAAATATGAGTGATTAATGAGAGTTAGAAATGCATTTCTCCATGCTCATTCATAATATGTCATACTTATACACATGAATAGTGAAATTGTTGCATATGAAAATAATTGTACATGCAGTCATAACTAATTCCGGGCATAATTGAATTGAATTGGGTTTATTGAAATTTTGTGGATTTTGACTTTATCTATATTGGAAATATTAGTAAATAGTGCAAATATTGTATTTGTGAATGTTGGTGAATTTAGGAGTTACTTTTGAAATTTATGGAGTATTGTGAAAAATAGGGAATAAGAAACTAAAAGATATTTGGAGATAATTGGATTGTAAAGATGAGAGTTAAAGAGGTTAATTAAAAAGAAACGTGGTTAGAGCTTAGACCATAGGAAAGTGACAAGTGTCAAGTTGCTTGTTATACTTTTGCTAGAAGTAGGTGACTGTTCTCTGAGAATTGAAAGGTTAAGTTTGTCCGGATAACTTGTTGGGACCCGATCTCAGAACCAGACCCCAACTGGAAACAAAACCAAAAAACGGAACACAAAAGAAAAACAAACGAACGGAAATGAACGGATCGGAAATCATAAAGTGGAAGTATCGTAAGCGAATCGAAAGAGCGAAAGCGAACAAACGGAAGCAAAAACATAATCGAAATCGAAGAATCGGATTTACAAAACGAAGCGAATCGAAAAATCAACATAATCGAATAACAAACGAATCGGAAACAAAGCGAAGAACGGAGAAACTAATTCGGAAACTCAAAATCGAAGATTACGGGTCGCGAAGCGAAACGAATCGAATGCATAGCGAAGACGAAGCCAGCAACCGGTTCAAAGAACTGAAACTAATGTCCAACATCCGGGTAACGAAATTTTTAGAAACACGTCGCGTGTCGCGTTGGAAACCCTAAGACTAAACCAATCCAAAAATTCGGTATTTTTTTCTTTTCTTTTTATTATTCATCTTTATTCAATCCTTTTTTTTCTTTATTCAAACTCATTCAAATCAAACAA
>JAOTAX010147591.1:0-15793 GCA_025629825.1 Erythroxylum guanchezii | reverse complement strand
GGATTTTGATATTGATGTTGAAATATGGCTTGGAATGCCATTAAGATTTTGTAAGCATGTATTTCATGATGTAATGAGATATGGATTTTGCGTATGGAATTGGATATATGAATGTGTTTGATTGTATTGGGATTCCGGACAGGAGGTCCGATGAATTGTGTTGATTGAGCTGGAAATATTGAAGTGTTTATTTGTGTATGGCTTTATTGTGTATGAATGATGGGTATATGGATATGTGTGTAAGGTGCCTTATGGCAAAAGAAAAATAAGATTTTGTTTAAATGATGAGATAGGTATGAATATGAAGAAGCAAATAATTTGAGTTTGAGTGTGAATGATTTCAATTGGATATTGAAGTCACTCTGATTGATGAAAAGAAAAAAAATTATACCAGATTTCGGATGGGTTTAGTCTTAGGGTTTCCAACGCGACTCTTTTGTTCTGTCAAAAAAAAAAAGTTTAAGTTCTCGGATGTCGGAAATTTGTTTCAGTTCGATTGAATTGTTTGGTTGCTTTGATTCCGAGCCCTGCGCTTTTTGATTTCAATTTGTGTTTCGTATTTGTTTTTGGCCCACTTTCGCTTTGTGTTCCGCTTTATGACTTCCGATTCGTTCAATTGTTTCGCCTTTCGTTTCGCTTGGTAATTTCGATTTTTGTCGCATTATAATCCAAATGCTTTCGGTTGCTTTCGTTTATTTCCGTTTTTCCGGTTGGGGTCAGGTTCCGAAATCGGGTCCCAACACCAAGCAATTCAACATTGTATTCATCATTATTAAACCATACATCCTTTACACTATCATTCAATTAATAGTGCATAATTAAACTAACTATTACTCAATTACATCGAATACCGATTTAAATTCAAACAGACCTTAAACAAGTCCATTAAAGTCCTATTGTACTCAATAAATTAACTAAACCTTATATAGTTCATCAATTGCACAAAAAAAACCTTTTTTTACCTTCCTAACCATTTCCCACAAATGTGGGATAAGTGACCCGAAACCTTCAAACAGTTGTTTTCACAAGACAGGTTTTTGGATTAGTTTTGTATGACCATTCTGACCTAGAAACCGATGTTTTTAGACAATATGTTCTTCTAAACAAATGTTCTTCTATGTACTAAGTTTTAAACGAAATAAAGTTAATGTAAGTTGGTTCATTATTTCGAGAGTTATACCCAAAATACTACTGACTATTATCCACCATGGACATCAACCAGAACTCAACTTCAAGGCAAATTTCAAAACCCTTAGTGATAGAAATCAAATTTGATTCCATCATGAAAGTTGTAGATATATGTATCTAGTTTAATCTGAATTTAAAATCATCCCATTTTAATGTCTACAAGTCAAGATATGGCTATAATACTGATGCTTGTTCAGTAGACCCGCTCCTTCTAACAAGTATCCAGCATGTATCAAGTTTTTAACCTCAATTATTCATTAATTCAGTACACATTTTATCCACTTCAAACATCAAACAATACATATTCTATCATGATATCAAGTTTAGTATTCCCTTACCTGTTTAAACTTCAAAGAACAATTCCAAATCACTTCAAAGATTCAGCTATACCAATACTTCCTAGCAATCAGCTCTTATCTAAGATTAAGGTGCAACTTTCAGCACCAACAGCATAATAACACATAAAATTACAAGACCATCTTCATGATAAAATAACTTACAAAGCTTCCAAGTGTTGATGATTCAAACTTCAGCAAAATTCCAGAAGTTGAGAGGAAGAGAGAGTGGTATGGAGAAAATGCAAGAGTGGAGAGAATGCTTAAGAATCACCAAATGGCTTAGATGGTTCAGCACTTATTAGTGCTAGGTGTCATTACCACCACATGACACTTAACACCACAGTATGAAGTCCATTTGTCAAACATTTAAGTTGCCATTTGTAACACTTTAATCAAGCCACCTGTCCTTTTATTATGCTGCCAAATATCACACAATGGATGATGTCAAATGTGAATGCATAAACTATGCCAAATGTCACTAACTCATAGGCTTACATGTATCAACTTAACTTGTCTCTTGATTATTTTTCCTAGTCCAAATGTATATTTAAATACCTCAATTCTTTAATGGCTTCAATTAATTCGAATTCACTAATTATGATCCATCAATAACAAAATTCAAGTCATATGCCTTTCACTTTCAAATCATAGCATAATTTTAACTCATATCATACATGTTCTTTCATAAATATGTAACATTTTATCTAGGGTATATTTTAGGGCCTTACGATTCTCTTCTCCTTAAAAAGAATTTCGTCCTCTCTCCTCCTTAAAAAGAATTTTGTCCTCAAAATTCATACCTAATTAAAATAGTTGAGGATACTAAGCTCTTATGGTCTCTTCTAGTTCCCATGTTGCTTCTTCAAGTCCATAGTGTTGCCAGAGTACTTTCACCAAAGGTATTTACTTCTTCCTGAGTTGTCTGACTTCTTTGGCTAATATAGACACATGCACTTCTTCATAAGACAAATTTAGTTGTACTTGAATTTCTTGCACATGAATCTTATGTGTATCATCAGACCGATATCTTCTCAATATGGAAACATGAAATACATCATGACTCGGACTAACCTGCACCTCGATATAAATAATCAACCCTAGCTCTAAGGGAAGACTAGGCAGTCGACATAGAGTAAACAACTCCACAATAGTAATATCATGAACAAGCTCTGTGGACTCTAAATCATCATGAGTAAGAACCTGAATTACTCCCCAAACCATAAAAGAGGAAGTTGTAGGAGAAGGAGCACTCAGTATTAGGTCTATAACTTTGGGATTCTAATCCAGTACCATCTCTTGGGTGGCAGAAGGAGCAACCTGATGTGTTGTAGTAGTCGGGGGAACACATGAATGACCAAAGACACTACATTAGGAACACCGCTTGGGTTTCCACTCATATTCCACTCGGACACGGATCTGTTCACCGCTCATACCACTGGCAATCTCAATTTCATTAACAGGCTCAACTACAACAGAGAGCTCAACACAAAGTCTGGCAAAAGAGAGTCGGGTTCTGTTAGAAGTATGGCAATCACAGCTAAGGGGTCTCCCAATCCTACTAGCCAGGAGACCAAGACATTGCTCATTCTATAAAGGAAGCGGTAGATCATGTAATCGTACCCAAACTGGCACTCTGGAAACCCGTGATTTGTCAAAGATAAAGTGAGGGTGCCACTGCTGGAAGACCATGAATTTTCCATTGAAATTCCATAAACCCTACTCAAGGATCAACCATAAAGCCTCCTCCAATTGAAAACAAAATAGGAAAAAACCCGTGCTTATGAATATAACATTCTCGAGACCAGATGTCTTCCATGCCCTCATCGTAATGGATTGCATGGCAAGGAAGGGCATATTATGCCCAGGAAAGAAACCGACTAAGCATCGGGTCCATTAGTGGAGACTATCAGCTATATAGTCATCCAGATCACTACAGGCCCAGTTGAAGTATCATGAGATATGTCCGAAAACTGAAATCTAGTATTGGAGTTCGTGATTCAGATTTTCTCAGCCTAGGAAAAATCTGAAGGTTATTTAACAAATTTGACTATTTTCTGCCTATGTTTTCCTATTTCCTCATTCACATGCACTTTAGGGGCAATATTGGAATTAGTCAAAGAGGAAGATTTATAAATACCTTCTTTTTTGTGTCTTCATTTTCGACCCTAGTTGTGGGAGAGGAAAGACCATCGTAGGCAGGCCAATCGGACCAACGGGCTTCTCCGATCCTTCCCAGCCTATCAAGTGTGAGGAGATGATGGCGACGACGCGCGCAGTGGGGGAAAATCTGGGTTGATTCCTTCAACGCTAACTTTTCCTTCTCCTTCAGTGACAACAATGCGGTGAGTGTGGGATTGCAAAGATCTCCAAAAAGTTGCTGGAGACATCGGAGTTGAGGGCTTAGTCAGTACGGTGGTGTTTACAGTGGTGGGTGTGATGGAATGTGAATGAGATCTGAAGGTTTCGGTGATGATTTGTGTGTTGTTATGCTATCCAATCACAAAACCAAGTGTTGGGTTTTGCTGATCAGGGGATCTCAAAGCTATTGGTGTGTTTTGGGCTAGAAAAGAAGTGTCGAAGGAGTCTCCAGCGACTGTTGCGGTGGCGAGGACGGTGGTCCAACGAGTGGCAGAGGACTACTGGTGGTTGACGATGGCCACACTTGAAGATTTCTTCTTCTAGGACATTACCGCAATAAGGAGTTGAGGGAAAAATTTTCCTAAACCCTCCCTCCTACTTAATAAACCCTAAACCCTATACTTATTTTTGAAGAGAATAAATAAATTAATTAATAAAAGGGAAAGGTTTAACACATAAATGAAAGAGACCAAAGGAGACACTCAAAAACTATATACAAAGAAAATAAAGAAGCGACAGGAGGCCCTTAATAACAATAAAAAAAACAAAGCTAAGTTGAAAGTTTCCATATTGGCCGCTAAAGATGAGGTACCTAAAAACGAGACTCGAGGCCTAAAAGTTGAGAACGGATAAGCTTGATGATGTCCTCGATACTGTCCTAGGGTAATCGGTGTCATCTGTTGAAGATGTGGTTATTCCTTTCATACCAAAAAAAAGTAAACAGTGGTAGAGAGAACTAACCGTGATAGCATATGTTTGAAATCCTTCTGCCGGCGAAGATGGGTGGAAGCCCACTGAAGTAAGGGAAACCAAGAAGTCGAAGGCCAAGCAGAGGGGGTCTTCGTCAAGAGAGAACCCCAAACTAGGGAACAGAAATGACACTAAAAGAAAAGATAATCATGGTCTCTGGAGAGGAGCCGCATAACACATAAGTCGAAAAAGACAAAACACCAAACATTTGGACCCTATCCATAGTCCAAACACGCTCCTATGATGCTAACTAGAGGATAAAAAAGTGTCACAGAATATGCTTTGAAAATCACAGTAGATGGTGAATCGGATCCACTGGTCATCGAGCTCGGAGAAGGTTCCATGCAGAGTCAACAGAAAAAAAAAACTCCAGATGAGTGACCCTTCCAAACCCAACTATTAGAATGGTGAACTCGAGGTCTAAATTGAATAGAGTCCCAAACTTGCTACAGCTCACTGCTCCTCTTAGGAAAAGTCCACTAACTAAAATGTATAATCTCCGAGACCCTGGCATCCCAAGAGAACCTAGTAAAGGAGAGAACCCGGAATGAAAATCGGTCACACAAAGGCCCCTGATCCGGCAACCAGTAATCCTGCCATAAGGAGGTATCTCTCCCTCACCAATATAAGAAACAATAAGACCTCTGCAACACTCTCGACTTAACAGAATCTTCCGCCAAACCTAAGAGGAGCTCGACGGGACTCAAATATGCCAAAAAGACCTACCCCTTAGCAAAACAATGCGTACCTATATGGTCTATATAGAAGATTTGTCTGCGAATAGTTGCCACACATACTTAAGTGTGGCAGCCTTATTCCAGTCTCTGACCCTCTTGACTCCCAGACCACCCTCCTGCCTTGGAAAACAGACTAACTCCTATGCCACCTTAGCCCCGGTGTGAGACAGTGGAATAACTCTCCAAAGAAAAGCTAACAAAATGCTCTCAATATGTCAAGTAATGCTAGTGGGTGGAATGGACATACCTTACTAATATACCTGAATAGAGAAGAGGACAGATCTGATCAGTTGCAAATGACCCGCATAGGTAAGAGATGTTAAAGTCCACAACCGGATCCGAGAAAGAATCCTCTCCACCAAAGGAAGGCAATCTAAGTATCTCAGGCGTATAGTGATAAAAGAGATGCCCAGATTGCGAATCAGAAAGGAACCAATTTGAAACCCAAGTACTCTCTGTAAAGAAAAAGACTCAGCCTCGGGGATCCCTAAGAAGAAAACTCAACTCTTAGTCGGGTTCATAGCCTATCTTGAATCCCTTTTAAAATTTGCTAGGGCCTGTCGAATAATCTCAAAAGAAGCCAAATTTGCCCAACATAAAATCATCAAGTCATTCGCAAAGCAAAGATAAGTGAGAGAAGTCTACCTACATCGCCAATGATAACAATAGCTCGGTACTGCAGTGGCCTCTCTCAAGATCCCGTCCAAACCTTCCATCGCTAGAAGAAACAGATAAGGAGATAGGGGGTCCCCTGTCGCACCCCTTGTGTGGCAGAAAAGCAACCATGCAATGCCCCATTAAGTGCTACAGAGAAATGTGCATATCTGAGATACGTCTCAATCCAACTAATCATGTAGTCAGCAACACCAACAGTCCTCAATCTCAGTAGAATAAACTCCTAACTAACTGTATCGAAAGCCTTATGAATATCAACCTTGAGAGCACACCTTGGCGGTGAGCAATCAAGGTGATAATCATGCATCAGCTCCTAAGTAGGAAAAATAGCATCCGCAACCTGCCGTCCTAGAACAAAAGCCATCTGAGCTCTCCCAATCACCTCTAGTATAACAACTTGAAACCGATTTGCAATGACCTTTGAGATGCACTTATAAAGGACATTTTAGCAAGAAATAGGTCTGAAGTCATTTAGTGTCTGTGGGCTCTCCACCTTGGGAACCAAAGAGATCCTAGTGGAGTTCACCCATCGAGGCATATCTAAAGTAGAGAAAAATACTACACTGTCGCCATAAAGTCTGCTCCAATAATGTCCAAGTACCTCTTATAGAAAAAAAGAGGAATAACCATCAGGCCCTGAAGCCTAAACCTCTGGGATGGAGAATAAAGCAGTTTGTATCTCCTCATCTAAAACTAGGCTGGCCAAGGGCTGAAACATATCCTCCAGGATACGCCGAGTGAACAATCTAGTAGTATCAACTGAAGGTGTTGAGGGGGTATCTGAGAATGTCGTGAAAATAATCCACTGTCATCTGTCTCAGTGCTCCTTGACTAGTGCTAAAAGTGTCTGTCTCATCTTGTAAACCATACACCCTACCTCGAACCTGTCTGTGAATTAAGGATCTGTGAAAGAAACTAGTGTTCTGGTCACCCAGAGCAAGCCACTAAACCCAGGATCTCTACCTCTAGAATGATTCCTCGTTATGAACCAATCTGGAGTGTTGACAAGTGAGATCGCGCTCAGCAATACCTAAATCCAACGAGAATGAGGAAGCATCCAAGGCTGCCTGAGTTACAGCCCACTGGGCCAATGCCTCCGTAACTCTGTTGGAAATGTGACTCTAGTCCCGAAAGTGTAAGCACTTCAACTTTTGCTTCAACAAATCTAGTTGGTGAGTTAATTAAAAAATCGGATCCCCTATCATAGGTTTAGCCCAAATCCTCCTAACAATTTCTAAAAAATCGGTGTGATCAGCCCAACATTTCAAAATTTTGAAAGGAGTAGGAGGCCGACATTGCGGAACTTCGAACTGAACCGCCGTAGCACTATGATCGAAGATATCGAGGAAAACTATGTGGAGTTGCCAAAACTCCAATCCAAATGCCGAAGAATAGAACTGTGTCCCTCTTGACCATTATGCCAAGTGTATCGTAAACCCTTGTAAGGAATTCGTAATAGCTCTACATCATGTAAGCACTGCCCAAACTCACCCATATGGTTGTACCATCCGGTATCACCCCCAACTCTGTCAGAGTGACTCATAATGGCATTAAAGTCTCCCATAACCAACCAAGGCATAGAAGTAAAGCACTTAGCCTGCACTCGAAGAAAGTCCTATGGCTCTCGTCTAGTGCCCGGGTCAGTGGAACCATAAACTAATGTCATGCCAAATGTAGTACCCTCAATCAGTCGAGTCACCTCACAGCTAATACCCTGAAGTGTAAAAACCAAACTTCATATCTCAAACATACTCAGATCCCAACATAACAAAATCTGACAAGCCAGTTGATTCGTCACATTACTTAGATAGTCTCATCCTCGACAGGTGGCAGAAACTACAGGCTCCATGTTTTGAGAGGCCACCTTGGTCTCCAGGAAAGCAACCAAACCAAGATCATGATGTCGGATCCAATCCCGAACTATTTATTGAGTATTGGAGTCATTAAGGTCCCTAATATTCCAACTTCCTATCATAGGAAATGGAATAACAAAAAAACTGTAAAAATCAACTAGAGGGGCTGGGGACCTCACTCTCTTTATCCTCTGATAGCCCCGAAAAAAGATGAGCTAGAAGAGTTGACGAGCCATCAAGTGAAAAATCTCCAAAGCTGCCAGCAAATCTAGAACCATGACTACTGCTACGAATAGATGCCTCTAAACTCAAAAGACAAGGAATCCGACTAGGAGTAGTCCTTAGCTCTACAAAAACAGTTATACTAGGTGTCCGACTTGGACTAACCTGCACCTCGATATGAACAATCTGTCCTAGCTCTGAGGGAAGACTAGGCAGTCAACATGGAGTAAACCGCTCCACAGTAGTAACATTATAAGCAAGCTCTATGGAATCCAAATCGTCATGAGTAGGAACCCGAATTACTTCCCGAACGATAGAAAAGGGAGTTGTAAGAGAAGGAGCACTCGATATTGGGTCTACAACTCTAGGAGTCTGGTCCAATACCACCTCTTGGGTGGCAGGAGGAGCAACCTGATGTGCTACAATAGTCGGGGGAACACAGGAATGGTTAGAAACATTGCATTGGGAACATCACTTAGGTGTCCACTCATACTCCACTCAGATACGGATTAGTTCACTACTCATACCACTAGCAATCTCAATCTCATTAACAGGCTCAACTGGAGCAGAGAGCTCAACACAAAGTCTGCCGAAAGAGAGTTGGGTCCTGTCAGAATTATAGAGGTCACAGCTAAGGGATCTCCCAATCCTACTGGCCAGGAGACCAAGACATCGCTCATTCCATAAAGGAAGCAGTAGATCATGAAACTATACCCAAACTGGCAATCTGTAAACCCGTGATTTGTCAAAGACATAGTGAGGGTGCCACTACTATAAGACCATGAATTTCCCACTGAAAGCCTATGGGCCCTACTCAAGGATCAACTGTAAAGCTTCCTCTGATTGGAAACGAAATAGGAAAAAAAGGTGCCTGTGGATATAACATCCTCGATACCGAGTGCCTTCCAGGCCCTCATCGTAATGGATTGAATGGCAAGGAAGGGCATATTATGCCTAAGAAAGAAACCGACTAAGCATCGGGTTCCTTGATGGAGACTATCAGCTATATAGTCATCCGAAATCACTACGAGCTAAGTCGAAGTATCATGAGATATGTCCGGAAACCGAAATCTAGTATTGGAGTTGGTGATTCGGACTTTCTCAGCCTAGGAAAAATCTAAAGGTTTTTTAGCAAATTTGACTTTCTGCATATGTTTTCCTATTTCCTCATTCACATGCACTTTAGGGGTAATGTTGGAATCAGTCAAAGAGACAGATTTGTAAATACCTTCTTTAGGGGAAAATTGGGCTTTTTTGCGTGTCTTCATTTTCTGTCCCAGTTGTGGGAGAGAAAAGACCATCGTAGGCTGGCCAATCAGATCGATGGGCTTCTTAGCACTACATGGACTATCGAAGACACAGCACTACGCAGATCCTCCCGCGTCGGTTCCTTCCCAGCCCGTCAAGTGTGAGGAGATGGTGGCGACGTCGCGCGCAGTGGGGGAAAATCTGGGTTGTATCCGTCAGCGCTATCTTTTCCTTTTCCTTCTGTGGCAACAGTGGGGTGAGTGTGGGGTTGCAAAGATCTCTGGGAAGTTGCTGGAGACATCAGTGTTACGGGCTTGGTGGGTGCGGAGGTGTTTATAGTGGTGGGTGCGATGGAATGTGAATGGGATTCGAAGGTTTCGGTAATGATTTGTGTGTTGTTATGCGATCCAATCACAAAACCAAGTGTTGGGTTTTATAGATCAGGGGATCTCGAGGCTATTGGTGTGTTTTGGGCTAGAAAAGGAGTGCCAGAGGAGTCTCTGGCGATTGTTGAGGAGGCGGGGATAGCGGCACTCCGGCGAGTGGCAGAGGACTGCCAGCGGTTGACGGTGGTCAGAGTTGAAGATTTCTTCTTTTGAGACATTACGACAGTAAGGAGTTGAGAGAAAAAAAATTCAAGAACCCCTCCTTAAACTCTAATCCTTATACCCTATACCTTAAAATCCTAATCCCTAAAGCCTAAACTCTAATAAAAATTTATAAATAAATAAAAAGGGAGGTTCAATACAAAACAAAATCAAAGAGGCCGAAGGCTCCACCAAATAAGCTATATACAAAAAAAGCAAAAAGCCATAAAGGGCCTTCAATACAAAGCTAAGTAGGCAGCTTCCAGATGTGTCAATGAAGATCAGGTATTCGAAAATGAGTCTCGAGGCATAAAAGACGAGAACAAATAACCTCATTGATGTCCACAATAATATCCTACGACGAACGATGACAGTTGTCGAAAATACAGTTGTTCCTCTCATACCAGAAAAAGTAAACAGTAGCAGAGAGAACTAACCACTACAGAATATGCTTGAAGTCCTTCCGCCAGCAAAGATGGGTGGAAGCCCACTGGAGGAGCGGAGACCAAGAAATCGAGGGCCAGGTAGTAGAAGTTTTCGTCGAGAGAGAACTCCAGATGAAGGAAGAGAACCTGCACTAGAAGAAAAGGTGATCATGTGTCTCGACAGAGGAGCTGCATAACACACAAGTCAAGGGATGTGCCCTGAAAACCATAGTAGATGGTGGATCAAATCCACTAGTCGGCCAGCTCGGATAAGGTTCCATGCATAGTCAACTGAAAAGACCCTAGATGAACGACCAGCCCAAACCCAACTGCCTAAGTGTTGGGCATGAGGCGGAAAATGGATAGAGTCTCATACCTATTGCAGCTCACTACTCCCCTCAGGAAAAGTCCCATCACCAGAATGTATAATCTCTGAGACTTGGGCATCCCAAGTGAGCCCAATGGAAGAAAGAATTCGGAATGAGAATCGATCATACAGTGTATGAGCCTTGGTTTGAGATTGATCCAACACCATGACCTTGGTTTGGTTGGTCCCTTGGAGACAAAGGTAGCTTCTCAAAACCTGGAGTGTGTAGATATTGTTACCTGTCGGGGATGAGACTATCTAAATAATGCAACGAAATAGCTGACTTGTCGCATTTTGTTATGTTGGGACTTGAGTCAGTTTGAGATTTAGCATCCAGTGTATACTCTTCAAGGTATTAGCTGCGAGGTGATACGACTACAAGAGGGTACTACCTTTTGATTAACAATTGTATATTGTTCCTTTGATCCGTGAACTAGGAGAGAACTCTGGGATTTTCTTCGGATTTAGGCTAGGTGATTTACCTCCACACCTTTGTTAGTTTTGGGAGATTTTAATGCTATCTTAAGTCCTTCGGATAGAGTTGGCGAAGATACAGGGTGTTACAATCATATGGATAAGTTTGGTTAGTACTTACAAGATGATGAATTTTTGCAGCTCCCATTCAAGGGATTGCGATACACTTGGCATAATAGTCAAGAGGGGCAGGGTTCTATTCTTCGACTGTTGCATTGGAGTTTTGGAAACTGTTCATGATTTTCTTTTTAGCCCAGTAACACTGATGAGTTTTTTTACCTGGGGATATATTTGATCATAGTGTTACAGTGATTTAATTTGGTGTTTTGAGACGACGACTTCCTACTCCTTTCAAGTTCCTGAAATGTTGGGCTGATCATATAACTTTTCGGAGGATTTAGGTATTGCTGAGCGTGATTTTGGTCGCAGATATTCACTTGGTTCAGGATGAGGAGTCTTATATCGTCAGAGATCTTAGAGATGTGGCTGTAGTCTCGAAAATACATAGGATCCCCCCTCAGATGTGTCTCGTACTCTACTAACAATCTCCAAAAAGTCGGTGTGATCATCCAAACATTTTAGGAACATGAAAAGAGTAGGAGGTCGTCGTCTCAAAACACCAAACTGAGTCACCATAGCACTAGGAGCTAATATATCCCTAGGCAAAAACTCAGTAGTGGTACCGAGCCAAGAAGAAAACCATGAAGAGTTTACAAATTTCCATTCCAACCACCAGAGAATAAAACCATGCCCCTCTTGACCATTATGCCAAATGTATTGCAATCCCCTAAATGGGAGCAGCAAAAATTAAACATCTTGTAAGTACTGACCAAATTCATCCATATGACTACCACCCTATGTCTCCACTAACTTTGTTCGAATGATTAAAGATAACATTAAAATCTCCCAGAACCAACCAAGGTGTGGAGGTAAATCACCTAGCCTGAATTTGAAAAAAAAAATCCTAGAGTTCTCTCCTAGTCCGCGGATCAGAGGAACTATACACAACTGTTAATCCAAAGGTAATACTCTTTTATAGCCGTGTCACCTCGCAGCTAATACATTGGACGTCGAATCTCAAACATACTCAGATCCTAACATAACAAAATGTGACAAGCCAACTATTCCATTACATTATTTAGATAGTCTCATCCCTGACAGGTAGCAATAATTACACACTTCAGCTTTTGAGAAGATACCTTTGTCTCCAAGAGACCAACTAAACCAAGGTAATGGCATCGAATCCAATCTCGAACCACTTGTTGAGTATTGGAGTCATTGAGGCCCCTAATATTTCAACATCCTATCATAGGAAATTCGAGAAAGATAACAAAAAAAGTCAACTAAAGGGGGAAGACCCCTCGCTCCTGCTACTGACACTCAATTCCAAAAAAAGAAGAGCATAAGGGGTCAGTGTGGTACCTGGTGGAACATACTCGCCAAATAGGTCAGCGAACCTGGGACCATGGCTGCTACTAGGGATAGAGGCCTCTGAACTAAACAAACAAGGTATCTGACTGGGAGTAGCCCTCAAATATGGAGAAACAGCATGACAAGGCATTCGATGAGGAGTAGTTCGGCCTACCATAGGAGAATCCTGATCTGGCTTTGAAGACACTAATACCCTATAAGTGGGGAGCTGGTCGACGCCCTAAGACATAGGACTGGTAGGTCAACCTGATGCTAGAGGAATAACCAGGATTGTGTCCTCAACTCTAGGAGGCTCTATCGGAAGCATCGCTCAGATAGGCGGGAAAGCAACAACGGTAGGTGTAGGAGCAACCGAAAGTACGACTACAGGCTGGGGAGCATACGAGTGTCCAAAAACATAGCATATGGAACATCTCTTTGGTGTCCAATCGGATGCGAATCAATTCACCACTCAACCCACAATATATGTCAAGCTCATGAACGGGCTCCGATACAGTAGAGAGTTTTACGCAATTGGTTTGGGTAGAGGTGTGACAATCATAATTAAAGGGTTTCCCTATCCGTTGGGCTAGGAGGCGAAGACTGTGCTCATTCCACAAGGGGAATGGTAAACCATGCAATCGTACCCAGACAGGCACTCTTATTTTATCAAAAACAAAATATGGGTGCCACTGCTATAGGACAATGGATGTTCCTCCAAAAATTCACGGGTCTTGCTCGAGAGTTGGTTATAAAGTTTCCTCCGACTAAAAACGAAATAAGAAAGGGCATGTTGCACTTAGGGAAAAACCTACTAAACATCGAGTCCACTGGTGCAAGCTCTCATCGATGAACTCATGTGGGATCACCACTGGGCCATTGGATGCCTCATAGGCCATGTCTAGGAACCAGAATCTAGTATTGGAGTTAGTAATACTGACTTTCTTAGCCAAGGAAATCTGAGGATTTTTTCATAGGCTTCAATTTTTTTCCCTCAACGCTACTTTCTTGAGTTCAGGGACCTGTATAAAATTTCTAAAAAAAGTAAGGGCATAATTGGAATTATGCATAAGGACATTCTTGTAATTACCTCCACTTAGGATAGCATAGGGATTAGTTGGAAATTCAGGGCCAATTTTGGAAGTTTCCCCCTTTTCACATGTCGCAGCCATCACTAAAGTTCCATTTCCACCGACGTTGAGGGCGGCTAGATATTGGGCTATAGATAAGTCAGCTAGTCCTACTGTGTGCGGTGGCTCGCTGGAGGAGGGGTGTTGCTTAGTGGTGCCTTTCTAGCGTTGCGTGCCGTCGGTGACAAATCTAGTTCCTCTCTAACGGCAGCGACGACCCTCAAAGATCCTCCATCGTCGATGGCATCTTTGCCTTTGTTGAGGGGAGGTAGTGATGCTCAATGTGGTTGTAGTGGCGACAGGGGGAAGGCACTAGGACTGTCGGGGTTGAAATGCAGGTGGCGGCAGGTGAGAGAGCCTCGCCGGAGGCAGTAGTCTCGTGGGTTATTTTGACATTTTTTTCGTTATTTTGTTGTCCATTGAGGAAACCATTTGCAGGGTTGGATAGATCGGGGAAATATGATGATGTTGGTGGGTGTTGGACCAAAAGTGGAGCTCCGGTGAAAATTTCGATCACTGTAGCGGTAAGTACGGTGACAGGATGACGGCTGACGGTGGTTACCTGACGGTGTGCTACCGTCAGAGTGGAGTGTTTTTTTCAGGGACATGTTGAAGAACTAAGTTTAGAGGAATTTTTTTTTCAAGAACCTCTCCCCCCTAAATCCTAAACTTTTTTTTAAGAGAATAAATAAATATACTAAAAAAAGGGAATGTTCAATACAAAAAATCAAAGAGGCCAAAGGAGGCACTCAAAACTATATGCAAAGAAGCCACATGAGGCCCTCAATAATTTAAAAAAAAGCTGTGTAGGGAGTTTCGAGATATGTCGTTGAAGAATAGGTATCTAAAAACGAGTCTCAAGGCTTAGAAGTCGAGAACGGATATGCTCGGTGATGTCCTCTATAATGTCTGGGGACGATCGGTGTTGTCTGCTGAAGATGCGGTTATTCCTCATACCAAAAAAATAAACAGTGACAGAGAGGACTAACCGTGATAGTATATGTCTGAAATCCATCCGTAGGTGAAGATGGGTGGAAGCCCATTAGAGGAGGGGAAACCAAGAAGTCGAAGGCCAAACGAAGTGGGTCTTCATCGAAAGAGATCCCCAAACTAGTGAAGAGAATCTAAACTAAAAAAAAGGTGATCTGCGTGTCTCTGGAGAGGAGCCGTATAATACATAAGTCGTAGAAAACAAAACACCAAATATCTGGAGCTTGCCCATAGTGCAAAGGCAGCCCTATGATACGAACCAGAGGATAAAAGAGTCTCACAGAATATGCTTTGAAAACCACAATAGATGATGGATTGGATCCACTAGTCATCGGGGCTCGGAGAAGGTTCCTAACATAGTCGACAGAAAAAACTCTAGATGAGTGACCAGTCCAAACCCAACTATCAGTGTTGGACCCCGTTTCCGGAGCCCAACATTCGAAGTTACAAACGTGAGCAAACTCATTCTTATATTTCAGAACAGATTTTGGGAAAATTCCAACGGGAATTTCAGTTTTGACTTCTTCAAAATATTTGTTCACCATTGTCTCAAGTTTCTAATGACACCAAAAACATTCAATTTGGTTTAGAAATCTAAAAGTTATAGGCCAAACATTTTCAAACTATTATTAAACCAAGACTGCACACTATACTCGACTTCCATCCAGAAATCGAAAGTCTTAGAGACTGAATTAAAATTTTGTTCCTTCATATAATTTGTAGCTCCATATCTCTAGTTTAGATAGAAATAAGAATCATCTCATTTAGAGCTCTATAAATCAAGATATCACCAAAATACTGAAGCATGTTTAGTAAAAATATCCAACTCATACTCTTTCAATCGATCCTCTCACTTTGATTCAATCAATCTTTTTCAAATTAATACAAAAAGCTATAAATTTTTATGGAGAGATAGAAGAATGTGTTAGGAATCCATTGCTTTAAAAATCAGGTCATTTGGAGGTCGGACGACAAAGTTATGGTCAAAAGAGTGAAACATCTTAAGGTTTTTGGGGGGGGGGGGGGTGTTGTGGGTCGCAA
>JAOTAX010147321.1:0-15836 GCA_025629825.1 Erythroxylum guanchezii | reverse complement strand
ACTTTCATAATCCATACAAATTTACTCCAATATCAAAGTCATCAAAACTAATCAATTCTTTTCTCATAAATTTTTTTTCTCAAATTCATCAAATTTTCTTAAATTCATAAATTTTCTCACCATTTTCTTTCTCGTTTAAATTCATTTTAATATTTCTAATTTTCACCAAAAGTTCGGGGTCCAACACAACAAACACAAATGATATTTGAATATCAAGGCAAGATAAAGAAGGACTTACCACTTTGAGAAGAAGTCCTCAAATTTCAAGTTTCCGAATGCAAGAAGATTGATGTAGAACTAATGCAAGTAGCACACCCTGTAAGTGTAAATTTCAGGTTATTGATTCATTGACTCAAGTGGAATATAAATCGAAACTCACAAGCCCATGCACATTAGTTCAATTTCCTACAACTATTTACAGATGAGATTAACATAAACAACAATGTTGTTGCTGTTTCTGTAAAAGTAGAGAAGAGGTAATAAGAAGAGTTAAACATGGCCTTTCGTCCTATTCGGTTTTGTTGATGGAAAAAACCACGAAACAGAACCTCATGCCTCACCCAATGTATACCCATCAACAAATCCGAATCCCTACCCCTTCCAAACCCATCAATAACACACAAACATAACTCCATACACAAACACCCATTCGAAACCCATTACCCATATAGGAAAACAAAACCGATGGAAGAAAGAGTCTTACCCAGATAAGAGAACAGAAAGTTTAACGGTGGGTTTGCTTTAAGGGAGAGTGACGTTTCTGGAGAAGATGATATGGAGGAACAGAAACTGAAAAATGAGAAAGTTGTAGCAAGGTGCTCTCGTGCGCAGGGGAAAAAAACAATTTACCTTTCACGACAAAGACGCAACAAACTGAAGAAGGAGAGCTGCGAGGGAGAGTTGCGAGGGAGGGTAGTTTCAGAGGGTAATTAAGTACAAAGAAAACAAAGGAGGGAGGGTATTTCGGTGGTTCACTGCGGAGAGGACATAGAGACAGACGAAGGAGAGGTGGTTAGGTTTGGACAGATGAGAGGGTATGTTGGACATTTCCAATTCTTGTCCAACGGACAAGATTTTCTGTACCTCGGTTTGAGAGGAACAAAAATTTCTGTCCTTGTCCTCTGAGGATGGAACAAAAATTGGTGAGGACAGTAAGCAAACAGGCCGGAAGATAGAACTTTTGTGTCTTCGTTATCCGTCCTCACCCCCGAGGAGAACATAACATCATCTTTGATACGTCACATCAACGATGAAATAACAAAAATTTGTAATATTTTAATAAAGTTTAATTTAATGATAGCAAACAAACAATGGTCATTTTTACCCCTTTTTGTCAAATTTTAAAGCATCACAATGTTAGAGAGTTTTGTCCACTTTGGCATGCTGCTTCTAGCAGTATTATTGATTGAATTAGTCTAGAAGAAGGGCTATGAAAATTGCATTGGGCTTCAATTTCAACTTGGAATTTATAAACAAAAGTTAGACATTTAGAAATTGACTATTTTTATGAGCACTAAGATCAAGTATTAGTATGTACATAAATAAAATTTGTCTATTACATATCATCCACCTGCAAATGTTTACCTTTATAAATTTCACATGCCTAATTAGATTTCTATTTTAGTACAAAGAATGTATTAAATAAGTTAAATTTTAATATTGCCTATAAATAAGAATTCTTTAGGATTATTAAATTATATTTTGGACCAAGGATTCTTAAAAAATTTAGCTAATTATTTACATAAAATGTTAGAGTTGAATGTTTGCTTGTACTGGGTGAAATTAATTGTTTTTCTAATAGTTCTGCACATTCAATGATAAATTCTTGTACACCTTGTTGTGTATAAGGAATATTATTTTTAATATTTTCTTCTTTTAAAGGATCTTTTAATTTTATTTTAATTAATTGATTATTTGTGTTTTTTATCAGATTTAGTGGATTTTCACTACATACTTGATTAATTAATGCATCAATTTTAGTTTGTAAGGTTAAATTATTTTGAAGAAAAAATTGTAATTGGTCCAGCTTTTCAGTTATAAGCTTTAAGGTTTTATAATAAGTGGTATGGTATACTGGAATTTTGGGAATAATAAATTTTTGATTTAGTGAATGGATTATTGGTGTTTTCAAAGTTATATAATGTAAATATTGACAAAAAGGGGTTATATAGTTTTAGAAAATTATTTCCTAAAATGAGTAGTAATCCAGATTCTTGTTGGTAAATTGATGGTATTATAAAAGTGTAATTTTCAATAATTATATTATTATAATAGCTTGCATATCAAATATACTTAATACTTCTATCTGCTATTCTTATTTGTAATGGTTTATTTAATTTTTTCAATTGTTTAATAATATTTTAGTAGCTATACATATTGTAGCTCCTATGTCTATATATGCATTTACTTTCTTATTATGAATTATCACTTGAATAAATATTGTATTCGGATTCATTTGTTGATTCTAAATTTTGAGATTCATAATAATATAAAGTATTAATAGTCGAATCTGTTTCATAGTCTGATTCTATAGATTCTAAGTTATATTATAGGGCTGAATTTAAAATATTAATGTTTTCTTTATTTATTTTTTTGAACATTCATTAGCATAGTGTCATTCTTTACATAACTAACATTTACATGTTTTCTTTCCTTGAGGGCAGTAGTTTCTCTTAGGTTTTGTTTGTCTATAAGTTTTTCTTCTAAAGAATTTTTTATATGGTTTAAATGGATGTTTTCGAGAAAATTGTTTTTTCCGATATTTTTGCCATTTATAGTTTTAAAATTTTGGGTGTTTTGATAGAGGGTGTTTATAAGTAGTAAAGTCATAACCCTATTGTTATGGGACTTCTAGATATTTAGAACAACATAGTTGAGTTTCTTTATGTCTCAACTTGGTATGTAATTTTGCTTATAGACATTTTTGAGATAATACTTCTTTAGTGATGAAGATGGCTCCTCCTAAATTACAAGCAACTAAATTAACAGCTTGTTTTCTTAAAAATGTTTCTTTTATAGTTATGTTTAGTAGATAAGGTAATTTTTGAACAAATTTTTGGATATACATTTCTTGTTCAGGTCGAGTTAATTTATAATAATATTTTTTAAATTCGCAAATGTATTCTTCTAAATAACAAATATTGCATATTCATATATTGTTTAAATGCCAAAGGGCATTTTGTCATTCTTCATTTTCTATTTCTTGATTATATGATGTTATATCCTTGCCTATAACTTCTTTATAAATTTCATTAGCAACTACTTGAAATGCTTTAACTGGTTCGAGAGTGTTTAAGAAGTCTGTAGTGTTTTTAATTCGTTCTTCATTATCTAATAAGAAATTTAATACTATTCCAGTAGTTTTATAAGTAATAAAATTTCATAAAGTACTTATATTAGTTAATCTTTCAAATGATTTTTCTAATTGTATGACTAAGGCTAACTTATTAGACCATTCAAGTAATATTTTTTTAGGTGATATTACATAGTCTAAGTTAAGGATTCCATCTGGTCCTAAAGTTACATATTTTGGTTTATATTATGTAGGGAATTTTCTAATTTTATTATCCTTCCTATAATACCCAAAGCTATTTATTCTTTTGTCTCAATTGGTTTTGATTCCCAATTATATGTTGTTTGTTGATTTCTTTTTCTTTTTTTCTCCATTTTGACATGTTTCTGGTTGCTCATTCTTATGTTGGTTACATATATTTCTTAATCAGATTCATATCCATAAATAGTTTCATCTTGATCTGTTATGGGTTTAATAAGTTCTTTGCGTAAGGAGCTGTTTTCAAGTGTTAATTTATTTACTAATTGAGTAAGCCATGCTAATTGACTTTTTATATCTTTTTCTATATCTTCTATATCTTCTATTTCTATATTTTTTATGGTTTAACTAATGTTATTTCTTTTGGTGGAATTGGCTTTGATACCACTTGTGACGGATCTTTTCGCTGAATTTGTGTTGTCTCTAATTCGTGTATTGTTTGAATAATTTTTAATGTTTTATCTAATTTTTTATTTATGCTATCTAATAATGATATTGTATCTTCATATTTTTGTTCGACTAATTTATAATTTTCTAGTGTAGGTAAAATATTAATCATTATTTCTCTTAACTGGTTTTCAATATTTATTTGTTTATCAATTAATTCAGTTAATTGTTTGCTTATACTCATAATGCATTTTTATTATGTGTAGTTAAATCTTGAAGTTGATTTTTAATTGTTACTAATTCTTTGTTTAAATTTTGTTTAGTATTGTTTTCTTCTTTTTGAGTAACAATTTTGGGGTCAGTGATCCTAGTTGGGTGATCTATATTTATTCCTGGTTCAATGAATTTAATAGGTTTTTCTAATGTATCTATCTCTAATATATTTTTTGTTTTTATTGTAGGTTTAATTTCAGAAAAATTGATTATTTCAGACATCTTACCTTCTAGTATGGTAAAGTTGTTGATGTTCAGTTAGTGAAATTATTAAATTTTGTAACTCTTAGTTATATTCAGTATACAATTGTCTAGCTTTATCTAATTTTTCTTTTATCGGTTTTAATCCATTGTTACTGATGGAAAACTGTAAATAATTACAGCGTTCTTCATAATATTCTTTTTTGGCTTTACACTAAATTACGACATCTTCAAAGGTTTCTATTTCGTTTTTTAGGTTATTACAAATTGTACAAAGAGTCATAGTTTAGTTTCTACGAGTGTTTATATAAGGCTCAATATGAGTTTTATAATGTTCTTCAAATCTATTATAGAATTGTTTAAGTTATGCTTTTTCTTGCTTAAGTACGTTAGTAGTATCATTAATTTTATCCTGACATTTCTCAAGATCAGAGGTAGGTGCATCTATAAGTTGAAGAAAATTATGCATAGAAGTGAAAGATTGTATGCTTTGTTTACTAATTTTAATTTTACTTTCAGTATTTATAATGAATCTACGTATAACTTGACAAGTAACACAGACAGGCATAGTTATTCACAGTAATATGAATCATAAGGAATATTTTGCTTTCTATCTAATAAGTATTGTATAAGAATAGGTTTAAAACCATATAGTAAATAGCTAAATAAAAAATCTTCTAGCTCAGATTTAGATAAATAGGTAATACTGATATATAAAAAGATGATTATAGGTTGAAATGAATGAATAATAATGAAATACACATATACAATAAGTGATGAAAACATAAAAACTAACGAATTCATACCTCGTTTTCTCGTTTTTGTTTAACGCCAATCCTTAGGCTTAAGTCAGAGTTGAAAGAGAAGGTAGTGAAAACGAAAGAGTTTATTTTTTCATGAGAGAGCAAATACTTTGAAGGTTACATTATATAGACAGACGAAAGAAAAAAGGCCAAAACATGGTGGCCGACAAAAGCTAAAGCTAAAGACTTGACATTACAAAAGAAAAGGTAAAAGACAAAAGTAAAAGTAAATGGTTGACAAAGGCCTAAATAATTGGGCTAGTTGGGCCCATGAGGCCTACATGCTCAGTTGACGTTAATAATTATTCTTCAATAATTACATTGTTGGATGAAGCGTCGTCGGTGGTTTTGTCTTTTTGTGATGTCGTAGGGCACTGCTGGCACTGATGTTGATCATAATGTCTCAATTGTTGACAAATTGCATGCTGCCATTGAGTAGAGAGTCCATTGAATCAAGTAGCAAAATTTTCTTTAGCTTGCTTCAAATCTGTAGTGCATCAGGTGTAATAGGTGATCTGTATGTTGACGTCATAATGAAGTTGGGTCCTTTGTAATTTATCTTGATCAATGATTCTGGATTGATTTTTACCACTGATAGACTCTTTCAATCCAATTGAGATTAAACTGATTGACTAGATCCCAGTTGAATTCGTACTTGGGTAGTGTATCAATGGGTGGATACATAACATTGCTAATGCCACCTCACCAATAGCCCAAAATAAACAAGATCATCAAGAAGATAAAGTATACGTTATATTTAATGGACTTATGGCAGGAAATTACGATGAATGGCACAAAGCTACTGCTCACATCATAAACAAACCATTCATTATTCACCGTAGCTATAAAACCTAGACCGAAGCAAAAAAAACTCTAGCCAATTTTAGAGAACCATCTTTAAAACCCCAATATAAACAGGCCCTTGAAAAACAACCCAACTTTACCAACCTGAAATCTTTGGGCAAACCCATCAACCTTGATAAAATTAATGTTGTACCTACTCGAGCACTTATGGAAGAAATGAAGAAAATCACATCTGAAGGATTTTATAACTGTTTCCAAGCCCTTAACGAATGGATGGAAGCCCAGAAGATATTTCAATATTATCCATAAAACAGAGGAAGATATGGACCTAAAGCCATTATCTTTCCTGATGTAGACCCAATAACTACTTACCTCTTTTTTCAGAGTAGTCTTGTAGATACCATTTACCTTACCAATTTAAATACTCTTTCAAAATTTCCAACTGGATTTATTTAGGCTATTAAAAACTATAAAGACCAGTTTGCAAAAGATCGAGAAGTATTCATCAAGGTTCTTAGTTCCTATCCTATCTTTAAACAAGTTGATAATTTGAAAGACACAGAAGTACTACTTTCTAGAATTGCTTATGTCCAACTCGGTATTAGCAATGGTATGTATCCACCTATTAATACACCACCCAAGTACGAATTCAACTGGGATCTAGTCAATCAGTTTAATCTCAATTGTATTGAAGGAGTCTATCAACAGTATTTAAAAATCAATCCAGAATCATTGATCAAGATCAATTACAGAGGATCCAACCTCATTATGACGTCATCATATAAATCACCTATTGTATCTGATGCATTACAGATTTTGAAGCAAGCTGAAGCAAATTTTGCTACTTTATTCAACGGACTCTCTACACAATGGCAGCATGCAATTTTTCAACAATTGAGACATTATGATCAACATCAATGCTAGTAGTGCCCTACAACGTCACAAAAAGGCAAAACCACCGACAACGCTTCATCCGACGATGTAATTATTGAAGAATAATTATTAACGACAACTGAGCATATAGACCCCATGGGCCCAACCAGCCCAATTATTTAGGCCTTTATCGGCCATTTACTTTAGCTTTTACTTTTACTTTTGTCTTTTACCTTTTCTTTTGTAATGTCAAGTGTTTAGCTTTAGCTTTTGTCGCCCACCATGTTTTGGCCTTTTTTCTTTCTTCTGTCAATATAATGTAACCTTCAGAGCATTTGCTCTCTCATGAAAAAATAAACTCTTTCATTTTCCCAACCTTCTCTCTCAACTCTGACTCAAGTCTAAAGATTGGCGTTAAACGGAAACGAGAAAACAAAGTATGAATTCGTTAGTTTTTATATTTTCATCACTTATTATATATGTGTATTTCATTATTATTCATTCATTTCAACCTATAATCATCTTTTTTTATATATTAGTATTACCTATTTATTTAAATTTGAGCTAGAAGATTTTTTATTTAACTGTTTAAGATATAGTTTTAAACCAATTCTTATACAATACTTATTAGATAGAATGCAAAACATTCCCTATGATTCATATTACTGTGAATAAATTATTTAAATATCCAAAAATTCATAATTTAAAAGAAAAAATGTGGTAAAAGAGAATACTGCTTGTATTGGCCTATAGAGAAACCAGTCAAACCTAACTCCTTTGTATGATTGCATCGTTACAAGGTTGAATATTTAGCGAATGACAACAACATGCGACATTAGGAATGCATCTTTAAAAGTAACATATTGGTTGACGTCAATGGTTGGAGCACCTATTCTAATTAGGATGTTTCTCGTATAAGTGTGTTGATAAGATTTAATAGAACAAAGTTAAAACTAGTTAACTAAAACAGAGGATCTGATCCCGACGTTAATAGTACAATCAATAAAGGCACAAATAATGTCATTTGACCGGTGTGTCATGCGTGACGATGTAAATTATGTGTGGCTCTTTTTTCATTAACTTTGTTGTTTTACATACAATCTTCTTTTCTTTTTCTTTTTTTTCTATGGATGTGTGAAAAAATATTGTTTAGTGAGTGAAATATAAAATCAATTATAAAATTATTAAAATAAAATAAAAATAATATCTATGCATGTTTGTGCAATATTTTCTTTAACATTTGGACCTTTGAAACTTTCAATAACAAATACATGATTGAAAAAGGGCATTACACACCATCCTTTACAACCTAAACTATCACAGAAGTTCTAGTTTGACACATACTATTATTTGTGGTACCAAATTAGATTTTAAAGTTTAAAACATGATACTCATCACATACTAAATCTTAGTTGTTTTAGGGTTTCTATCACAATTAATTCACTGGAGCATTAACTTAACCAAAGTGGCATGGTTAAGTTAATTTTGATTTACGATAACAAACAAAAAATAGTGTCATTTTAAAAAACAATATTAAAACTTAGTTTTGATTTGAATAGAAATCCTAAAAACAAAATCAACCTATGTTATCCTATTAATTAATACAAAATAAATCAAAAGAGTCCTAGATTCCATGATCTTCTTCATCTTGTTTTGAACCTAAGGCTATATTTGGTTGGACGTAAGGTTTTTAATATAATGAAATAGAATGAGAGTTGATGATGATGATAATGATAATTTTAAATAAGAAATAAAATTATTCAAAATTTATAGATATCAAGAATATTATAAGCCAAAATCAAGGATTAGTGGAGAGATATCTTCTCACTTCTCCCCTTACTAATTTCCTTGCATTCTCTTTATCTTTTCCTTGCCTTACATTTCTTTCTTTAGCCTTAAACCTTCTTAATTCTAACTCTTTGTACACTTATTTTGGCCTCCTTAAGTATTGCTTTAGCCTTACACTTCACTAGATCCTTTTCCAGTTTTCTGCTAGCTTGAATTTTCTTAACTCTTTTAATAATTCAACTAAGCAGGATTAATCTTGCCTAACACTCTAATAAGTCCCTTATCTTTCAAGTTATGGAATTTCAAAATTTTCAACCCTCTCTTCTTCTCCTTTTTCTTTAGTTATCACATTGTAGTCATCTCCAACCACTTATCTTTCCCAAGGTTAATTACACGTTGCTTTAGCTTTTGTATTCTCTCCCTTACAATTGAATCTTAACCCTCCCATCAGGCTTCGAGCTTCTATATTAGCAATCTCTTCTCCCTTTTCAGCTTTTTCAGGTCTAAGTTCTAACTTTTAGGGAACTAAGATTACCTCAGGCTCTTCCGCTTCATTTATTAATTCTTAGGTTATCAAACGTACCTTCAAAATGTAGAAATCTATAAAACTTTTTCTTTTAGAAACCAAGCTTACATGATGCCAGGTAATAGAAGGTCAATCCCCTTTTGACAAGTTTGAGGTACCTGCACCTTTAACATCATTATTACTTCACAATTAGAAGTGTTTAAGGCTAGTACATTAAGATGGTTCTCAACACTAGTAGAATTTTTGTGGACAAAAGACCATCTTACTTCATTATGAATATGTTGACTAAAAAAACTAGAACAAAACTAGATTGGAAAGTATTTTCACCAATAAAAAGGAGCTTTTCCTGTTTAAATTCAATTTTAGTTGGCCTTTGGTATATTAATAAAAAATTACTTATATTATATAAATGGAGACCTAGCTTAGCTCTAGAGAGACTTAAGATGAAGCATGTCTTCAGAAGGATTAATTTGTATAATATGCCATTGGAATACTAGTCTACGATAAGGTTAACCTATTTAGCTATTTCCCCAAGCAAACTTGTCTAGTTGGATGAAGCTATTAATGTTATAAAAAGGATAATCTATGTAGGGGTGTGTATAGATGTTGAAATGAAAACGAACTATCTGATTCTATCTCTATTAAGAAATTGAATGACTATGAAAACTATAGAGGCTAAAGTAGTGATTAGCTACCAATGGAAACCATCCTTAGGCTAACAATAAAATCAATGGAAACCTACTTCTAGGAAATTCCAAAGGGGAGACTATAGTGAACAAATAAGGATTGCTAATGCTAATGAATTTCAATAGGAAGGCAAAAGAGTTAAAGAGATAGAGCATCAATTTTAGATAGTTCTCCCTTTAAGCCTAAAGGACCAAGCTAGCAATGAAAAAGACTGGATGGAGCAATAACCACCTAAGGAGATCATACATAAGGATGAGCATACGAACAAGGAGATTGCCTCAAACATTTAAATCATAAAGGAATGGAACACTAAGTAAAAATATGATAATTTATACACTATAAGTGTGCAATAAATTTTAAATGTGGATAGTATATCGACTTCTCTTTAGACCTCTTAAGTTTCTTCTCAACTCAATTCTCTAACTTGTTGGTTTATCCCTACAACCAATCGCTTTGGTTGTAGTTTAGTGACAAATTATTTAAAGGCATTCTTTATCTTGTACATGTTTAGATGTATATGATAAAGTTCATAGGATAATTGTACAATACAAATGAAATTATAATGAGATTATAATTATGAGATTTATATTGCATTTATGTATTACTCCTAAATGTTCCTAATCATTGTTCTATTAAGATTAGACATTAATAGAACATAAAAAAATAGCACACATTTTGTTTTTCCTTATGAAGGAAGTAGTAGATCTCATAGGCTAAAGTATAGAGATATATAACCAAACATATGGGTGCTTGCCAGAGAACAATTTCACTGAACAGACCCAATATTAGAAATCTATTTGGAACATTACTTGTATGTCTATGAAATTCTCATTGTGATGATTGTACAAGTGATACTTTGACTTGAGGTCACCAAAGTTATCTTGTACATGGATTGCTATGTTTTGATACTATTTATAACTTATTTAATCAAGGGTCGGTCAAACGGTAGTTATTGGATGTAGCATGAATTATATGGAGAAAGTTGTGTGATCAAGATATGATTCATCACACTAAATTAATTAGGGAGAATGTTCAGCTGTTTTCAATTAGTATTAATTCGAGAAATTCTTGGCCAAGGTAGAATGGCGTTTTGTAAATAGTTTACAGATGTTATTAATTGAATCAATAGCTAATGACAGAGAACTAATATGAATGGACTCAAAATAAAATAGACATTAATTTCATACTCTATGTTTAATCAGAACATTGTATAATGAAATGATTAAATTATACGAAAAAAATCATGCACAAAAAGGTTAGTCAAAACCACTTTGACATTTCTAAATATTTGGGTGGTTATGATGTGTTGCTAGAAGTCAATCTTGATCTATGATTATAAATCATTTAATTAGAGAATTAAAGATAAATTAAAAGGAGTTTTGAATTATCTAATTCTAATTTTGAATTAGAATTATAATTTATAACCATTGCCAACATATTTGGGAACCTAACAAGTCTCATATATAGATTGGGTTCAAGAGAGCAAAGTTAATTTAATCAAGTTAGACTTGATTATAAAATTTGAGAAATTTTATGATTAAATATGAGATATTTAATAAATAAGAATCAATATGAAATATTTAATCTTAATTGGGCATAACTGGTATTTAATAAGAACTATTTGTAATTCTAATTAAAGTTTAATTGAAATTAGAATTTAATTTCAATTAAATTACTAAAATATCCAAAGTTTATTATAAATAGGCTTAAACTCTATAGAGATAGCACTTGTTACTTAATCCTCTCTGTAAAAGTTACAGAGTTCTCCCAAATCATTTTGTAGATATCATTAGAAGCCGGACATTTGTACAGCTACGATGGTTAAGACGGATTGATTTCAGAAATTGTTTGAGGGATATGATAAGATAAAGATCAATCTTTGGAATAAGGTACAAATTTAAATTTACGCTTTATTATAATTATATGTTAATCATATTATAGAATTAAAGTGATCTTAGTTTTCATAAAATTAAAATACAAAAAGGTTTTGTAATTATTCTGCTGTGGTCAAAATTGAATCCCGACTCGATTTCCCAACACAACTATCATTTCAGATTAAAGTTTTGTTACCATAGTTAGAAATAAATCTAAAAGAAAACTTAAGAAAGGGTTCTTGAGAACCAATCATCCTTAACTTAATGTCCATACCTTTGTGGAATATAAGGGACTCTAATCCCTTAAAAATTGGTGATTGATGATATCATAAAGTCGTTTTTTAATTGGTCTACTAAAGAACAAAATAAAATCCACTAAGATCAATGAAGAAAATAAGTTTTTGCATAAAGAATGGAAGGCCATAAATAACTATTAAACCTACTATAATTGTGACACCCTAATACCCCCTGGGAGGATATGTGGATGCCACACAAGACAGTACAAACAAACCAAAACATTTCGTAGAAGAATGGCATTCAAAACTAAACATTCCAAAATGTACGAAACATTTAATACATGCATTTCCAGAATCTTAAACAAATGTACATTATATTACAAAAGCTTAATACAAATTTGTTCCAAAAATCGAAACTAGCCTGAAACATAGTTATTACAAAAACTTTCAACAATTCAGAATCATACACTTTATATACAAGCTCAAAGTCCAATACATTTTTATCAAAACAAGACTCAAACTCCATTGGCCATTGCGGTTGACTCGTCCCAGCCCTTATAATCTTCACTTTGAACCTACATGAGGCAAATCTACCGTGCTAAGCATATAGCTTAGTGAGTAATAACTAATCGATAACAAAATGATATCTTTAACAATAAACCAAACATAATGTATTTCAGAAAAGATTTTATAATTAACAGAACTTCATAACACAGGAGGTTATAAATCCTTTAGAATCAGAACATAATTTAGCTTACGTCAGAATCAAACAAATATCAGAATACAAAACCAGATGACTGCTAAATCCATTTACAGAAGCAGGTAACGGAATTTATACAGAAGAGACCAAAGTCTCGACACCGAAGTGTCACAGAAGAGAATGAAGTCTCGACATCAAAGTGTCAATAACAGAAGATACCGAAGTGTCATAGAAGCAGCTGCAGACCCTTCTAGGCATGCCTATTTACCCACAACTAGGACTCAACAGTTTTAAAGCAAAAAGAGTCATTTTAGTCATTTTATGTGCAAAGCAAGTAGTCAATCATATTCACATATATATAGCACTTCCAATGATATAATCATGCATCAAACGCCTCGGACAATCATTGTCTGGAATTCAAAACACAATCAGTATAAATCAATTTTAACAAGTAGAACAAAGTAAGGTAAGTAGCACTTTAATATCACAATCATCAATCAATACCTTGGACCTTCATGTCCGGAATTAGTACACAAATCAATACACATTCATCAAAATCAAATTCAAGGTGAGACCATCTTAGGTTACTCACAAAAGTTACTATCTAAATTACTTACAATTGCTCCCGTTTGCTTATTGCCTTGAAGTCCCGGCAATATCTGGAAGTGGTTGTTCTATGCGTTCCTCTATAACATTTAACACATATACAAATCACTATTGTGCATGATTAAGACTTCATTAATATATATTGAATATGTATAATGTATGTTCATGACAATTCTGGGTATCTTATTGTGATTTTCATCATCAAACCGATCAGATATCAAAGCCCTCATTAATAACATTTGGTACTTATAATTTGGACCAAAGTAAAACAATGTGAAATCAATTTCATAACCTAAGTGACCACTTCAGATTTTCTACTCATATAATTTCAGGTCAACTTTGCATAATTAATTTGGTAGGGTAAATGACAAAATTAGGAAACACTTTCTTCTGGAAAGTTATTCTACAGTGTGTCAAGTTTCTAATGACTCCAAAATAATCCAATTTGATTCAGTATTCAAAGAATTATGCAGAAAATACCATAGACTGTACACATTTGAACTTTTAGCTAGTACATGATCATACCCTCTAATTACAAACTTTATACCAATTTAAACCTAAGAGCATAAGCTACAACTTTGGTGAAGACAACTCAGCCTAATTCGGCCCACATCAATACAGTTTATTCAATAACCACAGGACATGATTTCTGTCCCTGACAGTGTTTCAGCTTAAGCTATAACTCACTTACATGCCAATTTTGAAAATCTTAGAGACAAAATTAAAAGTTGACTTCTTCAAGAAAGTTGTATAAATGTGTCTCTAGTTTAATATGAATCAAACATCAACTCATTCAGAAATATACACCTCAAGTTATTATGAGAAAACTGAAGCATGTTCTTAAAAGTACTCCAGTTCATAACATTCCAGCACATACCCTCACTTTGAGTCAAACAATTTTTTTCTAATCAATTCAGATGGCTCTAAATTTTTATGGGAAGAAAGAAAAATGTCTTAGGAGACCATTGGTTCAATTTTCAAGTCATTTGGAGGTCGTATGGCAAAGTTATAACAAAAAGAGTCAGAATTGTTCAGTATTAGAAAGTTTGACTTTTGCACTGCCACCTTCTACTGTAGAATCACGATTTTTGCACGAAATTCTCCATATTTTTGTAGAAACACTCCTCCATCTTCTTCCTCTCTTCTATTTAATTTCTTATCACAACTTATACCCTTACATTTATCCCTCTTATTCACTTCCATATCAACTCAACTTAGTCCCAAAACAACTCAAATTCAAGTTTACATTCAAAACACCAAAACCAATCATGCATGTATTTTACCATCTTCAACTCTCTCTCAACTGTAAATTTTGTTCTCATGAACAGTAACAACCCACAAACCAAAACAGAAAATGTGACACCCAAATACCTCCTGGGAGCATATTGATGCCACACAAGACAGTACAAATAAACCAAAACATTTCGCGGAAGAATAGCATAAAAAAAACATTTCCAAAAACATACAAAACATTTCACACATGCTTTTTTAGAATCTCAAACATACATATAATACATACATAATTTCAGAAAAAAAATCCAAAGTTATATACAAGCCCAAATAAACTCAATAAAATACATTTTTGGGCAATACAAAACTCAAGACTCCTTTGGCCATTGTGGTTGACTTGTCCCAGTCTTTATACTCTTCGCTCTGAACCTACACGGGGCAAATCCATCGTGCTAAGCATATAGCTTAGTGAGTAATAACTAATCTATACATGAAGTGACAATTCATTATATAGAATCATATAACAGCATAAGCATGCATTAAAAGATTATGTAACATTAAATCAGACATAACGCATTTCAGAACAGATTTTTATACTTATCAGAACTGAATATCACAAGAGGGTATCAGAATCATAATACAATTTTTGTTTATGTTAGAATCAAACATACATCAGGACTGCAAATCCATTTACAGAGGCGGGTAACGGGACTATACAAGAGAGACCGAAGTCTTGACACTGAAGTGTCCAGGAGAGACCGAAGTCTCGACACCGAAGTGTCACAGGAGAGACCGAAGTCTCGACACCGAAGTGTCACAGGAGCAGCTGCAGACCCTTCTAGGCATGCCTATTTACCCACAACTAGGACTCAACAGTTTTAAAACAAAACAAAGTCATTTCAGACATTTCATGCAAAGCAAGTAGCACTTCAATATCCCATTCATCAATCAATACCTCGGACCTTCATGTCCGAAATCAGTACACAATCATCATTATCAAATTCAATTTAGTAATAAACAAAACAAATCAAGGTAAGACCATCTTAGGTTACTCACAAAAGTTACCGTCTAAATTACTTACTATTGCTCCCGTTTGCTTATTGCCTTACGGTCCCGGCAATATCTGGAAGTGGTCACTCTATGCGTTCCTCTATATCATTTAACACATATAAAATTCATTTATGTATACTGAATGTGTATGATGCATCTTCATGACAATTTCGGGTATCTTATTGTAATTTTCATCATCAAACCGATCAGATATCAAAGTCCACATTAATAACATTTGGTACTTATAA
>JAOTAX010147304.1:0-15838 GCA_025629825.1 Erythroxylum guanchezii | reverse complement strand
CAAATTTCAATTATAAATCAATTACTAATTAGCAAGAACGAACATGATTGGATGATAAGAGTAGACATTGTATCCATACTATGTCCAACTAGAATAATGAATGACGAAAGGATTGAATTATACATTATAACCATGCATGGACATGTTAAGTGAATCATTTTGACATTCCTGATATTTAGGTATTCATGACATGTTGCTAGATGTCAATCATGATTTATGATTATGAATTCTTTAGTTGGAGAATTAAAGATAAATTAAAAGAAGTTTTAATTTATCCAATTCTAATTGTGAATTAGAATTATAAATATATAATCATTGCCAATTTATTAGGAACTTAATGGGTCACACATCAAAGAGCAATTTGTGAAAAAAAAATTGATTTAATTAAGTTGGACTTAATTATAAAGTTTGAGAAACTTTGGGGATCAAATATGAGATATTTTATTTTATTAAAATTAAATTAATTAGAATTAGAATTAGAATTTGATTTTAATTATAATTATAATTAAAGAGATTTAATTTTAATAAAAGACTCTTATGATTTTTTCTATTTAAAGGAAGAGATTTTTAGAAGCTAGCATTTTTTGTCTTCTTTCTCTCAAATCAGTTGAAAATTGCTCTGCGGATACCATCAGAGGTTGGACATTTGAACAGCTCATGATTGATCAATCAGAAAAAGTTTTCAAAGATTTTTCAACAAGAAGGTGAACAAGGTACGATTTCTAAATATTTTTATACTTTATTCAAGTTTATTCAATTATTAGGATCCGCTCGAAATTTGTAATAATTTTGTTTTTCGTTGCGCTCGTGATTCGATCATGGTTGAATTCCAATAGTTGCGTGATTGCTTGGTTTAGTGATTAGGTGAAGAAGTGTATGTGAATCACGTGGGGTGATTGAAGAAAATTGTTAGATCATTGCATATGGTCTTGAAGACTTCTTTGTGTAGAGGTTATCTAGCTTACGCATATGTCTACGATGGTCTTCCATTGTTGTTATTAATGTAGAAAAATATATCATTGCTAAAAAGACATCATTGTCGTAAAGGTTGAGGTTACAGTTGTGTTTTTTTTTTGTCCTTGTATGAATCTATTGTGCAATTTTAATCCATACTTCAACGTCATTCAGGTTATATTGGATGGTTGAGTCTTTGGCCATGAGTCTTGCCGTGTGGTTGTCGATTGGATTGGAGTGCAGTACTGCTAATTTTATGTTTATAATTAATCCATCATGTTGCTGGTTTTTCTGTCAAGGATCACATCTGTGTGGGCTGAAGGGTATCGTGAGTAATCTAGAGATTGTACGTGCGCGACTCTTGCATTTTCTGGGTTTTGGTGTGACCATTATGGGTAGTCGTTGTTGCTGGATTTTTGTGTGAAAACTCTAGAAGTTTTCGTGTGGTTATAGCTTCATTGTGTGCAATCTTTCACTGGAGAAACGTTTGTTTTTTATTGGTGATTTTTCTCCTATTGTGTGTGGGATGCTCTAGTGACAACTTGGAGGTTTACGACAGATTTCTTGGTAGACAACTTCCTAATTATTCATTGACGTAGCTATATTATTAGGGAAGTTGTTTTCTTTCTCAAGTATTTTCGTTTATGTTAAATTTTGTTTAAACACTTGAGTTATTTATTTTGATTCGTTATCATTAAACATTGTTTGAGAAAATCCTCTATTGAGGTTAATACGAGACAGTTGTACTATTAGGTGTAAAATTCTTTCATGGGTTGTGAGGACTAGGGATAGTGTCAAGTGTTAAGTGTTGTCGGCTCAGTAAAGCCTTGTATAAAACTATTGTCATTAGGGAAAGAATTAAGTTAGGTGAGGGCCTTACAGACGTAAGTAAGGTGTGCCGAACTGCGTTATCAAATTTTAGTATTGATTTATACTTATGCGTTTACTTTTTTTTTGTTTTTGATTGTGCTAGAAACGACTGCGGTAAATTGAAGATTTTGCGAAACTACTACACTCCTACGGTTTTTCAGTTTCAAAATCAAGTTATAAAACCCCATGCACTGCTAGAACTTATCGACAATATAACCAATAATGAAAAATTTTTGCGTACTAGAATATAGATACAAGATTTCTCATAAAGAGATCTTTATCTTTCTCACAAGTCTTTTATAATTTTTCTCATGTAGTTAACCTAAACTTTTAATTTTATAGTACTTATCTCTTAAAGATTTAGCCTAAGATTTTTCTTACTTAGCCTAATGATGATGAGAATGACGACGACGATATTAATATATTATTATTATTATTAACTTATTTTATTGTATTATTTAGTTTATTATTTATTTTATATTTTATTTTACTTTTTATTTTATTCTTTTTTACTTTTATTTTTATTTAATTTAATTTTTCTCTTTTTATATGAGTCATTCGAAAACAGTTTTTAGGGTTAAGGTTGCCTACTAGTGACCCTTATTAAATCTCACATTTCAGTAAAAGTTTTACTAAGTTATTATTATTAGTGTTTTATAATCCAACTTAAATAAAGAATTGGAAAAGAGAGAAAGTAGGAGGAATATTGATTTTAATTGTCTGCGAGACTGCGACTGCTGAAGACAAAATACAGCATCTCCCACAGCGTAACCGGTGTCAAGTTTTGTATTTTGTTGAACCACACCGCAACAACATACAAAAAACCATAAAGTTGCTCCAATGACTGAAGCTTGAGTAAGGAAAAAGGAGACCCAGAGGAGCACTGGCGCAAGATAGGCGGGCGACGATCGAAGCTGAGGCATGCGATGTAAGAAGTTTTTTTTTTTTTTTTTGAGGGGTACGTATGAAGTTGTTATTATTATTATTATTTTATTTATTACATCTTATACGTATTATTTTATTTATTACTTATTTTATATTTTATTTATTAAGTGTTTATTTATTGTATTATTTATTTTTTCGTGTGAGTTATTTAAAAACAATTCTTCTATTAGTTAGGAATAAAACTATGTATTATTAGACCTCTCCAAATTTTACATATCATCGAAATTTTTACTGAAATGTTATCATATGTTAGTCTTCAGGTTGATCCGAATTGTAAAGCTTGAGTCTAAGTCCAGATCGAATTCTTAAATTAAAAAAACTTGAACTTATCTCAAATTTCCGTCAATTCAAGCTAAATGTGTTAATTTTAGGTTTGGTCTGACGAAGTCAAGTTTGAACCAATTTATTATTCTTACTTCAAGTGTGTATTAAATAAATTGTCAAGTATTTAATAATCCGTAAATTATATACTTATGAAAAATTACTTTACGAATACATAATTTAAAATTAAATAATGACCTGATTAAACCTCTTAGAATAGTTTGCTTGACTAATTAAGTAATTAGACTAGTCCTTGAGAGCAAAAGTTGGAGATTTAAGTTGGAGATTTACTCTATACAATACAAGTCAAGTATCGGGCGCACAAGACTTTATGCTTTGCAAAGATCTAAAGAAGGACATCGTTATACACAACCGTCCTTTTATATTTTTATAAAAAAGCTATTTTTATAATTTAAATTTGTGACTTTCTGGTCACAAATAAGCAATTTTTACCTGTTATTTCAAGGTTGTCCTTCAACGCTATACAATAAAGAGGAGATTAAAAAATTACCTTTGAGGTCAATGAAAGAATCGTATGATTTTGTAGAAACTCGATGTTGAGAGGAAATGGTTCTTGGTTTCTTGGACCACCCACGATAGGTAGTCTTGTTTTATATGCATCATTTCCCACTCAAATACATTGTCTAACCAGATTCAGATCTACCGTCAATTTTGAGGGGAGACAAGAAAAAAGTTTAGAGAAAGAAAGGAAGTAGAAGCTTTAACAGGCTTGTCCCTATATAACAAGAAAGGAAGTAGAAGCTTTAAGAGGCTTGTCCCTATATAACAAATGAATCAAAAGATTATTATTAAAAGATGAATACAAACCGTGAAATAAGACATTAGCTACTGGTTAAGCATTTAAGTACAAAGAATGATACTAAAATCATATTATTTCAAGTTATCATTGATGCAGCTTATAATGTTCAATTTTTCAAAGGTTGTACGAAACCCTTTGAAGAACAAAAAAAACTTCAATAGAAATTTGAAATAATGTTTTCAAACTGATCAAAAGTTGCTGCAAAGTGACTACAAAAGATAATATAAACTCTAAAAGATGAAAACCTAAGGATAAATAGTCTTTTGCTAATAAAACAATTAAAACTACTAAAGCACCACTAGAACTCCGTGTCAGTCCCCTCCACTTGGAAAGGACTCGTCCTCGAGTGCACAACATCCTCTGCGTATAATGGATCATCGGAATTATGGAACTTGGACAAATATGCTATGTTGAAAGTGTTGGAGATCCCCGTATTATCTAGAAGGTCTATGATATAAGCGTTGTCATTAATCTTCTTTAATATCTTGAATGATCCATACTTCTTCGGCTGCAGTTTACTGTATGTTCCTGCAGGAAACCTCTCCTTGCGTAGGAATACCATGACTTGATCTCCCACATCGAATGTCTCGAGTCGCCTATGTTTATTAGTTGCTTGTTTGTACCGTTGGCTTACTGCTTCCAATTTTTGTTTTACCTCTTGATGTATTGCTACCACTTGTTTGACCATGTGCTTAATGGAAATATTGGTCCTCTCACCTTTAGGTAGCTTGAGCAAGTCTAACGTGTGTTGAGGTGCCTTGGTATGGACAATAGAGAATGGTGATTTACTTGTCACACTAGGGATAACATTGTTTTATGCAAACTCTGCTTGAGGTAGTGCCAAGTCCCATTGTTTTGGCTTGTCCCCACAAATACTATGAATTAAGTTCCCAGTATCCGATTGACAGCCTCCGTTTGCACATGAGTTTGTGGATGGGCTGTGCTACTAAAATTTAAAGAAGAATCAAATAACTTCCATAAGGTACACTAAAAGTAACTGAGGAACTTACTATCACGATCCAAAGTAATGATCTTGAGTACTCTATGTAAGCGAATCACTTCTCTAAAAAACAATTAGGCAACATCGACTGCATCGGAGGTCTTCTTACAAAGGATAAAGTGAGCTATCTTAGAAAATTTGTCCACCATAACAAATACTGAATCTACCCCTCTTTGAGTACGAGGTAGTTCCAACACAAAATCCATAGATAAGTCTTCCCATATATTCTTTGGTGTGGGTAGCGACATATACAATCCAATATTCTTGAAGTGTCCCTTTGTTGTCTGGCATATGTAACATCTTTCTACAAATCTGGACACATCCCTTCTTAACTGAGGCTAATAAAAGCGCTCCTTCACTGCCACCAATTTTTTATCATGTCCTAAGTGACCTGCTAATCCCCCTGTATGAATTACCTTCCCTCTTAAAGATGTTCTAGGCAAACATAATTGGTTGTCATACATTAAGTACCCATCGTTGATATAAAATTTTTCAATAGGCACACCATGAGAAACCATGTCCCAAACCTCTACGAAGTCATCATCTTGCTCATAATTGTGGTACAGTTGCTCAATGCCCACAATTTCATTACTGAGAGTAAGTAATAAGGATGCCCTCCTACTTAAAGCATCCGTAACTTTGTTTTGTACTCCTAACTTGTGCTTTAAATTGAACGGAAATTTTTGTAAAAATTGACACCACCTCACATGCATATCGCTACTAATCTGCTTTTGGTCATTTAAATCCTTTAAGGCCTCATGATCTGAATATAACACAAACTCCTTAGCTCCAAGTAGTGCTCCCAATTTTTGAGCGCTCGAACCACCGAATAGAATTCTTTGTCATAGGTACTCCACTTTCTCCTAACATCACTAAGTTTTTTGCTAAAGAATGCCATTGGCCTTTTCTCTTGTGAGACTACAACTCATATTCCCACTCCATTAGCATTGCAGTCAAACTCAAATAGCTTGTTAAAATCTAGTAAAGCTAGTACTGGCGTTGTACATAACTTTTCTTTAAGCAAGGTAAAGCTCTTATCTGCTTCTTCTCCCCACTGAAATTTTCCTTTCTTCAGGCACTCTATCATAGGTGTCGCAATGGTGCTAAAATTTTTGGTAAACCTTCGATAAAAGGTCGACAAACCATGAAAACTCCTCAACTCCCCACATTGTTCAGTGTTGGCCAATCTTTGATTGTCTTAACCTTTGCTTCATCCACTTTTATCCCATCCGCAGACACTATATACCCCAAGAATACTAATGTATCTGTCATGAAAATGTACTTCTTAAGATTGATGTATAATTGGTTGTCCCTTAAGGTCCCACATGTTGTAGGTGTAACAAGGGTTCCTCCTTCGAATAACTGTAAATCAAGATATTATCGAAATAAACCACAAAAAATTTACCAATAAAAGGCTTGAGTACCCGATTCATCAACCTCATGAAAGTACTTGGTGCATTGGACAACCCAAACGGCACCACCAACCATTCATATAGGCCCTCTTTTGTTTTAAAGGCCGTCTTCAAATCAATTTTTGAAAATACTATCACACCGTGTAAGTGATCCAACATATCATCCAACCGCGGTATAGGAAATTTATACCCCACTGTGATTCGGTTAATGGCTCCACTGTCAATATTCATGTGCCAACTTCCATCCTTCTTTGGAGTCAATAATACCGGGACTGCGCAAGGACTCATACCCTGTTGTATAAGCCCCTTTCGTAATAACTCCTCCACCTTCTCTTTTAAAATCTCACTTTCCTTTGGATTCATTTGATAATGCAGCAAATTCGATAAACTGGATCCTGGATTAAGGTCTATATGGTGTTGGATATCCCTCATAGGGGGTAACCCATTCGGGATATCATTTGGCATCAACTCCTTGAACTCCTATAGTAGGGGTCGCATTATCTCCGAGTACTCCTCTACCTGAAACTCTACCTCACTCGTCAACACCTGTTTGACCACTAACGCATGTACTTATCATGTTTCCTTGATCTCCACTTCAAGCCAAATAGCTATAGATAAGAAAGCATTACCCTTAGAGGTTGAAGTCTTGGTTTAATTTTAACCGGTAGGAGCATGTACTACCCCATCCTTCTCTAATTGATAGTGGTTGCTCCTTCCCGAATGCTGAGCATCCACATCAAACTACCACGGTCTTCCAAACAACAACTGACAAACATCCATGTCAACGACATCACAATATACTTCATCTTTATACCTTCCAATGGAGAATGGAACTCTACACCTCTCTGTGACTTCTATCTTGTCTACTGCGGTTTTAATCCACCCCAGGGTATAAGGATTAGGATGTTTTTCCACTGGTAATCCTAACCTCTTCACTGCCCCCTTTCCAATAATGTTCTTGTAACTTCCACTATCAATGATAACTCCAAATACCCAGTCATGAATGGAACATCTCGTGCAAAATAGTTGATTCCTTTGGGTCCGGTCTTCCTGCTTTGGTATCAGTTTCTTGACCACATACGTCGAATCCTTGTCAACTTCATACTCATCATCCTCATCCCCATCTGCTTCGTAAGCAATTCCCTCGTCATCTTCGTCCCTCTCTACAAAGTTAACCGTCTTCCTCAAAGGACACTCATTAGATTTGCGTCTAGGTTGACTACACTCGAAGCACTTCCCCACAGCTGGTTTAGCATAGGGGTTCTCAGATCTCTTCATCTCCTTATCTCGTGCCTCAACCATAGGCCTTTTTCCCATAACTTTATCCTCCACACTCCACATCTCATAACTACAGGGAGTATGCTCCTGCATAACTTTATATTTATCGATAGATGCTGGAGTCCTATAGCTCTCTATACTCCTTCTGCTACGCTCCTGCTACATTATCTCCGCCTTTAAGGCCGTGTTCTTCGCTTCCGACAGCGTGCGGATAACCTGTACTTCGATTCTGTGCCGAAGTGCTGGTCTCAACCCTTCCAAATGTCGAGCAACCTACTGTCTTTCAGATTCTAAAAGGTTGTTTTTCTCCGCCAACCTCATAAACTCTGCGGTATACTCGTGCACTGTCCGTCCTCCTTGACTGCACCGTTGATATTATTGGAATAGAATTTGTTCGTAATTCGATGGTAAGAATTCCTGCTTCAATAGAAACTTCATTCTACACCATGTACGCACAGGTCCCTTCCCTTCGCGCTCCCTCCGTGACTGAATCCTTTCGCACCATGCCGAAGCTCCCCCTTCAATCTACCAGCCATAATTCGAACTCTTTTCTCTAGTGCAATTTCTAGATATTCGAAGAATCTATCAATTTCTACAAGCCAGTCTAAAAAATCTTCAATACCCAGACTAACATTAAAATAGGGGATATCCACCTTCAATCTATAATCCCCCACGTCTCTATCTTCAAATCCACCATAGACGTCTCTCCTTCTACGCCCATCGTGTTATTGAAAATGCCCAAGTCTATTTGGCTTATAGTAATCTTCTTCCTTCGAATCCTCCTCGTAGATTGGTTGTCTCCTTGCAGGCACAGTTCTACCCATAGGTTCACCACGAGCCATCTCCACCCCTGGTCTTCTACGATTATCCTACCTCCTATGTGTATCAATTCCTAGAGCATCCAGACGTTCCACAATCTCTTCAAGATGCTCCTCAAAATGTCAGAATATGTGTTCTATCTGCTACTCCAAACATTGCAATGCTTTGTCTCCTAAAACAGGAGTCGTAGCCTCTTGAACATCATTACGAAGACCATTGCTATCGCTCCCAGCCAACATCCGTACTTTGATACCACCTGATGCAGCATATAACGTTCGATTTTTCAAAGGTTGTACGAAACGTTTTGAAGAACTAAAGAAAATTCAATATAAATCTGAAATAATGTTTTCAAACTAACCAAAAGTTGTTGTAAAGTAACTACAAAAAATAATATAAACTCTAAAAGATGAAAACTTAGGCCTTGTTTAGTTGGTATAGATTCTTGCTTTGGAAAGTAATATTTTTCATTAAATTTACATTATCACGTTTGGTTTATTTTTTTGAATAGTTAGGAAAGTAAAAACTTTCTTAATCTAAGGAAAGTAGTAGCACTTTACTTGCATTCTAAATCCCAGCACCCCTTTTGATATTTAGATTACTTTTCTCAGGAATTTAATCTAAAAAATGTGCTAGTCAATTTAACCTTTCCTTCTCTCTCAACTCTACGACAACTCTTTTATAAAACCCTACCTCTTTTTCAACCAATGTTATGAATAACGTACTGGACTTGGTACCGGGTTGAGTTATGGTACAATACTGTACCGGTACCCGTTAATACTGAGTATTGTTTCGAGCAATTTTTTAAATTTATGAAATAGTCCCTAAATTTTTTTAAAAATTACAAAATAGTCCATTTTCATATTATATAGTTGTACTGTATGTTTTTAACCCTATCTCCAAAAATCATAATAATAAATAATAATCACAATTTTAATTTAATAATTATTAATAAATATAATAAAATTTAAAATATTTTTTTAAAATATATAAATTTCAAATAAATTTTGATTTAATCAAAATATATATAAATAAATACTAGTTGATAAATAATAATTTTTAAATTATTTATTTTAAAAAAAGAAAATATTTGTATTAATACTTTATTCATAAATATTATATAAAATGTTAAAATAAATTTAAAAAATAATTTATTTTTAAGTTTTATTTAATTTATAATTATTATTAGTAATAAAAATATTTATTATTATTTTAAAAACAAAAATTAAAAAATCACAATAATTATAAAAGTTGAAATAAATAAAATAACTAATTAAAAAAACTTTTAAAAAGGGGAAGGAGAAATAAGAGGAAGGGAGGGAAATTTTAAAATTTTTTGAAAATTTTGTAAAAAAGTCTCTCTATTTTTTAAAATTTTCGGTATCGGCCGGTGTTTTGAATCCCGGCTGGTACTATCCGAAACGGGCCGGTACCGATCGATATTTAAATCTAGTACGACCCACCCTTTATTTCGTACCAGTTTTGGTCTGGTACTGGTACGTACTGGTATTTATAATATTGTCTTCAACTATTTTTATTGTTCTCACGTTAGTAGGATTTTGAATATTTTTGTTCAGAAGTTTCAATCGACAATCTTCAGGTTCATATTTTTCCTTATTTAACGATTTCAATTTTTATTTGATTTGTAGGGATATAATTAGAAACACAAGTCAAAATTAAGTTACATTCCATGAATCTGTTACATACTAAACACTATAATAAGAATCCACCCAACTTTTCTGTTAGAATTCTTGTAAGTATCCAAACATGTGAATATTTTTATTTTCTATAGATTTATTTTCCGAAGAATCATATTCCAAATTCACTTTACTTTCCCGCCAACCAAACGGGGCCTTTAAGGATAAAATAGTCTTATACTAATAAAACAATTAAAACTACTAAAACACCATTAGAACTCCATATCAATCATTTAAATAATATTGTGTGTTGGTTAGTTAATTTATCTGAAATTGATAATTTATCCTATACTCATCCAAAGAATAACGAAAGTAGGTCCAAGATAATCACACCATCTCGTAACAACATCACGAATTAACGTAATCTATCCAATAACTTTGTTTCTATATGCACTAGACTCTACAAAAAGTACATGAAAAAAATGATGGATCACGATGTCACGAGGCGACCAGACAAAAAGACCTTGAAAGCTAAAAGTGAAGAGACCACCTATTATTGTCCACGACAATCCCAGTTGTCTATGACGACTTAAGACCACAGGATTCTCGACTTAATTAACTTACACTCAGTCAATGGATTCATAACCGGACCTTCGAAGCAGGTCCTGAAGTCTGCCAACTCCATACTATAAAACTGAAACATGAATCAAATTTCACCCTCCAAGCTAATCAAAGTTGTACCAATTGTACCAAGAGTGTGTAGTGATCAACCCACCCCTTGGAAACATGCCAGAAGCAGGTATCTTTCTTCGGTCCTGCAATGTAGTGATTCTAAACATGAGCAGCCAGTTTGTGTTCTGTCAGATTGCTCCAAATCTTTCCTTCCATGTCATTGTTGCCTTCATTGTCCCTGTGCTCCTTAACGTGCTTCAACTCAAGTATCAAGGAAATGCTTCTGATTCTGCATTTGAAGAACATCCCATCACAGTTATGTTCGCTACTGGTTGTTTGCTGGTTTATTGCCTGGGATATGCCGTCGAATTGGCGAAATTCTCTGGTCATTCTCAAGTGTATGCTATTTTTGTTCATCGTTTTAAGTTCTTGTTTGGGTCTCTATCTATAGCTTCCCTTGCATCATTGATCTTTCCAAGCTCAATCCGAATATTCTTGTATGGAATCTGTATCATTGTTTGGGTGGATCATCAGCTTCTCTTCAACACAATTGAGATGTTCCTCAATTCGGTTTATGTCTCCATTAGGAGTAGATTTCTGTGTACAATGTTACACACTGTAAGGGATCGAGGAAGCATACTTCCTGTGTAACCACAACTAGGACTATACTGTTCTTATTATTATTATTACTTGTGTGGTTAATGTTTTATGTAACTATTTGCGAAAGTTTTAGACTAATGAAAACTCTCCATCTTGTGTTATGCGACTATAAGTAGATTTTCTTTTATTTGGAAAGCAAATCAACAATACTTATAATTGGATATAATGATAATTACTACAAGAAATGTATACTTATAACTAGATATAATGATAATTACACTATTGGAAGAAGGGATGATATTTGGGCCTATTTGAGGTCAATGGGCCAGGCACGGTTGACCAGACCTCAGGCCTAATTTTTTCAAAAAATCGAGTCTCAAGGTAGAGATGCCCAGGTTTGGATCGGCATGAGGCCCAAAAAAATAAAAGATAAAAATAATTTTTTAAAAACTCTCTCAATTGACCCAAAATTATAGACACATCATTCAACAAACACCTACATATTCTAACAGGAAGTAATCGTTGCAAAAGTACATGACAATCATGACTTTTCAACCCTGACGTTTTTCCTTCTTTAAGATTCACACAACGACCTATATTTGATACATACCTATCAGGAAACTTGAATGATCGGAGAAATTGACAAAAAGATGTTTATCCCTTTTTGACAAGTTGTAACAAGTAGGGGGAATAATGTATGACCCATCATCTCTTCTTTTCAAATGCAAGTCTTTTTTAATATTTATGTCTTCTGAGTCAAGTCTAGCCTTAATTGTGTCTTTTGATTTCCCATCAATTCTCATCACAGTTCTTAAAATATTCTCACAAATATTTTTCTCAAAATGTATCATATCAAGATTATGCCTCAATAGTAATTCCTTCCAATATGCCAAATTGAAATATATACTTTTTTTTGTTCAATTGAGTTCAACATCATTTCTCTTTTGCTTTCTATTACTTGGATGTTTCTCAGGTATAATGTCATCCAAATATGATAGACAATATCATCTACAACCAACTGCAATGGAGCTTCAACCAATTCTGCTTTGTCGTTAAAAAATTTACTTCTTCGCCATCTATGCTCATATTTCAAATAATAACGATGACTCGTGTAATATCAAGTGGACGCGTGTAAACCTTTTAGAAATCCCTACCTAAGAGCATTTCCTCACGAGCAAAAGTTGGAAATTTACACTATGCAATAAAGAACATATTGAAAATTAGATTAGAATCATCTGCCCTTATTGTTAATAGAGGAATCTTATGAAATTGTAGACACTCGATGTTGAGAGATAAATATGGTTCTTAATTAGTCTCTTAGACCACCCAAGATAGGTAGTCTTGTGATCACTTTTTCCCACTCAAAACACATTGCTAACCATATGCTCACCTCTACGGTCAATGTGACTTGTTTGACAAAGTTATTATAACCTTAAGCCAGAACAAAATGATTGGATACAAGCTTAAGTGTGACTTAAACCTAGAATTCTAAATATGAATAAAAATACTTTAGGAGCGGAATAACGTATTCATATTTTAACTCAAATTTTAAGTATAACTTTAAAGAGTTTTAAATTTAAAATCGATTAAAATATTAAATCAGTTATTTTTTAATGTGATTAAGATTAATAATTAGATTGATTCATAAATTTAAAATTTAGAAGAGTTGTTTTTAAAACTAAAATTAATTATATTTTAATTAAATTAAAATTAATTAATTAGATCTTTAAAATCAAGAAAAGTGTTTTCTTTAATAATTAAGGAAAGAGTTTCTTAATTAAATTTATTTATTCTAATTTGATTTAAATAAATTAATTTTTTTATCTTATTTAGAGAATTATTATTCTATCTATATAGAATAGTTTCTTTATTTAAGAAAAAAGTTTCTTGATTTATTAGAAAATCCGTTTTTATTGATTAAATTTGAAAATAATTTTATTTTTTAATTGACAAAATTGAGATTTCTTTAATATTTTTAAAATAGTTTTCTAATTTATTAAGGAAAGATTTCTAATTAATTTAATCTCCAAATAAATGATATAAACAAATTTTTTAATTAAAATTAAAAGTAACTTATTTAATTTTGAAATTGGTTTATTTTAATATTAAAAAATGGTTTTCTAATTAAAAAAGTTATTTCTAATTAGATTAGAAATAACTTTCTAATTGAATTAAAATGTCTTATAAGATTTTGAAGAAGAAATTTTTTAAGTTATAATAAGTAAGAATCAAAATTTATTGAAAATTCATTTCAATCAAATTTTGTTAAAGGAGTCGAGGCAAAAATAGAATCATAATTTATTGAATTTTATTTTAATTAAATTTTGTTAAAGGAGTTAAGATGGAAATATAATATATGTTTGATATATTTTGGTGCATATTTGATTGTATGTTTTATATGTATAATATTATTACATATAGTTATGTGTTTGATGTGACGAACGAAATTAAAATTTTCATTAAAATATTAAGTACACATTTTGAAAATCACTCTTGTCTTTCATTGTTATAACTATAAATCAAAGTTCTATTTATTGTTGGAAATTTTTAGCAAATTCAAGGATGCTTTAATCCGAGCAATGTTTATTCTTATAACGGTGAATCTTTCTTGACTAAATTTGTATGATTTGGATTAGCAAACTAAAATCACATGAATTTAAAGATAGTGTTAGGCATAATATATAAGATATATTTTAGCAAGAGTTGTACCTAACGATTTTGGGAATCATATGAGCTATGATCGATAAAGTTGTTATCTATACTTAATATAAGTTTAATTAGTTTGTTGAGCAAACTTAAGATCAATTAAATTTAAATAGAATCCTAGCCCACTAGAGATATTAGAATAATCTTTTCGAAAAATAGTGAGGACTATTATTTTGAATAAAATAATGGGAGTAATCAGATAAGTGATTAAATTCCTAATCTTATTTAGTTCTCATAGCATATAACTATTTACTTGCTTTTCTTATATTTATATAAATATTAGTTGCTACTAAGAGTTAGGGATCAGAATTTCTTAGAAATAGAATAGGTTTGAGAAGAGTTCTTAAAGTTAGAAAGAAATTTTATATGTCTATTATACAATCTTGGTAATAATCCCTATTATAGGTTTGGTAACAAAAGTTTAGAGATATGTCAATATCATATAGATAAAAAATATATATAATGACATTTTAAGTTGACTAATATCTTATAACCTTTAATGGCATCATGTAAGCTATCTATCAATACCATGATAGTATAATACAAATAGTTGCATGAAGTAGAGTTAAGACATATAGTACCTTATGCAATTGTTTCATTCAATTTAGCTCACTAAAGCATAAATATATACTACAATTGATGGCATTGGCTTAGAAATGATAGTATTTGTCATTAAAAGAACAATGATTGCATGGGTTTTCTTACCTATACAAATATGATGGAGATCACATATATTATAATTCATGTTTTTGAGTATTTGATACTTAATTTAGATTCAACATTATTAAAATGTTTAAGACATGATAAGAAATAGATAATTAAGTAAAACTAGTTGATCCAATTGTATACAAATAGTTTGTATGTGTTAGATTGAGGGAGACTTATACTTAACATAAGTAACAAGAATATAAAGTTGGATAACCGAGACTATCCTTGTATGCTATGTTGATTAAATCAACATAAAGAGAATCGTTAAGTTATATATAAGAATATATGTATATGTGTCTTTTTTATTATGAATCGTACTGAACTTGTATAACTTTTTAATTTGAAGAATAATCGAATCAACCTTTGGTGAAAAGATAGTGATGGTATTGACTTGTTAAATCTAATACAATTGACAAATTCATAAAAAGATGATATTTGTACTTCATTAAATTACTAATGACTTTATGTGATATTAGTTATATGTATTGAATAAAACCTCAATTAAATTTTTTGAAAAGTTTAAATTATTTAAATCTAAGTAAACTTAAGCATTAAGAATGATAAAGCACTTTGGTAAAATCGATGTGGTGAGATGTTAACTTTTTTGTTATTTATAGGGAACAAAATTCACTAGGGAATACCTCCATAACTAAATTTCAAAATAGTATAGTTTTGCATAAAAAGAAAATACAATATGAGATATGATGCAATATTCTTGTATAGCTAAACCTAGTACAATAACCGACCTTCGATAGTTCTAATTAAATTAATTAACAAGATTCTATATTAAATATAGAATGGTAAGACTTTCAAAGAGTCAAAACTAACGATTTGGGAAGGCGAAACTTAGTTGACGCATGTATTATTCAACAAGTTTAGAACTAAATCGGATAATATAAGGTTATGAGATATCTAAAAGATTTGATATAATCTTGTAAACCTTATTAAATAAAGTGTTTGTTTCAATGTATACTTATAGGAGAATTGTTGGATCCTGAACATTTTCTTGGAGATCTGATTTATTAAATGATATTAAATGAGGAATCGGTAGTGAGTGTAGTAAGTTGTGTTACATGTTTTACAATGATATTTAGAGGTT
>JAOTAX010147270.1:0-15840 GCA_025629825.1 Erythroxylum guanchezii | reverse complement strand
ATTTTCTATTAACAAAGATGAAGTTACTCGAAACAGGCGTGATAAAATCAAGTTATCAAGCTCAGCAGAAGATTTGTCAGTTTCGAAAACATCTGAAAGATACTTGTCCAGCATGCTCTCAGAAAACAACGGCACAACAAATGCCATCACAAAAGGAAGGTAGTGATAAAAATTGTCAGATATGTAACTCAGAAAGATTGTATTATATGTGACGTGTATATTCTAGCCTGATATAAGTTTTGTCAAATAGCTAGACGTGTCCTATAGTTGGATCCCATATAACAAAATATCAGTTTGTCCTCAAATAAGACGTGTCTCATGTAATTAGTTGTACACTTACTATAAATATGTAATCAGTAGAAGACCTTTGGGGTATCCTAGCATCAATCGAAGAACCATCCTCCTCTGTAACCCCTCTGTACTCCTCATGATTCATAAATAAAACCCTTCTCTTCTTATATCTATTCTTTGCCTCATAGAAACAAATATAGAGTAATAGCCTACATAATTCCTTAGCTATTTTCTTACGCCTTGAGGTAGGAAACGAAACGAGGCTGCACTAGGTATTGCTAAAGGAACTACAGGAGAGTTACCTTAATTCAAGAATTAAGGTTAGGGCTGAAACGCTTGATAAAAGCTCCGTTGTGTAACTTGGTGATATTCTGGTCAACCCGAAACTAGGTAAGGAAGCGTGATGGACCTTTCACTCTATGTTAGTAATAAGAACTATCACATCCTGTCATTATAGGCATTTTAGGTTTATCACAACATAAGGAAATTCTTTTCTTTAATCCTTTACTGGCTTTTGCCATAATTGCATCTGCACACCAATTACTTAATTTATCTCTAACATGTTCAATTCTCCTTCCTAAAGTATCTATATTTTCTGGATTATATGTATCTATTAACTTTGATCCCTAGGAGTATGGAATCTTAGCAAAAAATGATGGTAAATAATTACTTGTATCAGAAACTTGATTATAAATATGGTAATAATAATCTTGAAAAACACAAATATATTTTTCTATCTCACATATATCACATAATTGTAATCTCATTAGAGCAGTAGTATATCGAGTTATTGTATTAGAATCTTTAACATATTTACCTTCACCATGAAATTCTAATCTAAAGGTTTCAACAACTCTTGTTATAAAATTATCTGGGTCAGAATATATCGTTTGCTTAGTATTTTCATTTAAATTTTGCCAAAATCTTTGTGCACTATTTAACAATGTTTTCTCCATAAATCCTTTAGTAGTTTCAAAATCCATTTTATTCACTACTACAGCTATTCTTAAAGCAGTTTCCCATTTATCTATTGCTTCTTCAATATTAGTAATACAATCTAAATCTAAATATATTCCAAAAGGATTTATAGTATCAGCTTTCATTTTTTCATAAGGGGTGTATTTATCTGTATTAATTCCACTATGCATTAATCCTGTATATCCTGTTACTAGTCTATTGAAACTCTGTCCTAGTTTCTGCCATATATATGGATCCTTACTTGAACTAGGCCGTATATCTGTTATGTTAGGATTTTCAGTTTTTATTCCAGCTGGCTTAATATTAACAAAATTATCATGAAGATCTAGATTTCCTATTTGTGTTATTAAATTCTCTATGTCAGGTATAATATATTGTTCATTATCAGAGCTACTTGTAGACATCTTTTAGTTTTTCTAGATGACTTATAAAATAACTTTTAATAATTTCTTTATCTATCTGTCCTGTAATAGTAATTTGTTTTTCTTTATCTTTTTCATTTATTTTATGATTTATTATAGATTCTAAATCTAATGTTATTTGTTCACAATAATGTAATATCTTTTGGCCATAGTATATAATAGTCTTTTGAATTCCAATTATTTCCTTATCTATTTTTAAAGAATTATCTTTTTCTTTTAATATCTTAAATTCTTGATCCATAATAAATCTTATGCCCCTAACCTTCTTATCCAAGTATTATCTATGAGAAGTATACAATAGATGCAAAAGAAAACTTAATTCAATACTAATAAACATATTAACTTAAATAAAGCAAACCAACCTAGTAAACTTATTTTATCTCTGGGCTCTGATACCATCTACGGTGTACGGTGTGTGTGCGTGTATATATATATATATATATATATATATATATATATATGTGTGTGTATATAATTAGGTGGAAGCATATCCGAAACAAACCATACTTCTAGCTATTGCATCCCGGAAAAACTGTATCCATTGATTAAATCCCATTGTTGAATGAAGTGTTTCTAAATCTTCTAGCCTCTTAAGCTCTCAAGTTAATGGTGTAAACTTTTCTTAAGAACGAAAGCAGAAGGTTAGGGACCCAAAAACAACCCATAATTGTCCATATTGCTTTGCTCATTACAGAGACAACGGACAACAACAGACCATCACAACGTTTCGGAAGTGTTATGATGGTTATGAATCATATGAACTATATATACCCGAGAGTATTCCAACATTCTCCTACTTGGTCCATATAATTCAACATTGACTTTTTGAAGAAACAAAATATATGAATTATGACGATAAGTTCTCTTATAACGAGTAATATCTTCCATATATTACATTATATTACGTCTCTACACACAGTCCTTCAACTTAATGAATAAGTTATATGTTTATTCTAGGTCTAAACTTAATGAAGATTCTCAATATGACAAAATGAATATTTATAGGTGCACAAACCATACAAGAAACATCACATTGAATGAGAGTTTTATTGAAAACAATGTCCATTCAATGACATTATTTTACAGAACCTAGTCCCATTTGTACTATGTGATCCTTAAACTGCTTAGGTGGCATGCCTTTAGTCAAAGGATTCGTAATCATCAACTCAGTGCTAATGTGCTCAATGACCACTTTCTTTTCCTTAACATGTTTCTTATGGCTAAATATTTAATGTCGATATGCTTACTTCGACTTCCACTTTTGTTGTTTTTAGCTATAAAACTGCAATTGAGTTGTCACAATATAACTTTAACTACTTAAAAATAGAGTCCACAACTTTAAGGCCATATATAAAACTCTTTAACCATACACCATGAGAGGGAGCTTCACAACACGATACGAACTCAACTTTTATAGTACAAGTAGCAGTTAAGGTCTGCTTGACACATCTCCAAGATATAGCTCCACCAACTAACATGAAAATATAACCTGAAGTTGATTTTATTGAATCAATGCATACAACAAAATTTGAATCGAAGTACCCAACTGCTTCTAGATTTTCAATCCATCTGTACATAAGCATGTAATCCTTCGTTCCTTGAAGATAACTTATCACTTTCTTTACAGCTTTCCAGTGATCAATACCTGGATTACTTTGATATCTTTTTAACATTCCAACCACGAATGCAATATTTGGTCTTGTACGGACTTGAGCATATATTAAACTTCCAACAACTGAAGCATATGGAATGTTCTTCATGTATTCTCATTCGAACTCATTTTTGAACATTGACTTAAATTGAATCTATCATCCTTCACTATGGGTGCTACACTTGGTGCACAATCTTTCATCCTAAATCTCTCTAATTCTTTGTTGATATAGGTCTCTTGAGATAATCCCAAAATGTCTTGAGCTCTTTCTCTATGAATCTTAATGCCAATGATATAAGATGCCTCACCCATATCTTTCATATCAAAATTCTTTGAGAGAAATTGTTTTACCTCACATAGTATTATCATTGGTTGCAAGTAAAATATCATCCATGTATAGTACAAAATAACAAATCTTGCTTCCACTAACCTTCTGGTATATACACTGATCCATGGGGTTCTCTTTAAAACCAAATGAAGTGATAACTTCATGAAATTTTAAATACCATTATGGATTTATTGAGCTTACAGACCAAATGCTCACCATTACTAGAGGAGAATCTTTCTGGTTGTTTCATGTAAACCTCTTCCTCTAGTTCACCATTGAGGAGCGTGATTTTTACATCCATTTAATATAACTCAAAGTCAAAATGGGCTACTAATGCCTTAATTACTCGAAGAGACTCTTTCTTTGATATAGGAGAAAATGTCTCTGTGTAATCGACTCCTTCCTTTTGAGTAAATCATTTACCAACAAGTCTTGCTATATGATGCTCAATGTTGCCTTGTGAGTCTTTCTTTGTTTTAAAGACCCATTTACACCCAATGGGTTTTACACTATTAGGCAATGCAACGAAATCCCAGACTCGATTACATGCCATAGAATTCATCTCATCTTTCATGACATTGTACCATAAGTCTGATTCTTTAGAACTTATGGCTTGTGAAAATATTTTAGGATGATGTTCGTCTCTGATGTTAAAGTCTAATTCTTATAGATACACAATATAATTACTATAGATACCTAATCGCCTTACTTTAGTAAATCTCCTTAATGTTGTTTCAACATTCTCCTCAGGAGCATGCTGTTTAACCGGTTGATTAACAATTTCTTGTTGTTGCATATCAACAACCTGATCTATTGAATCGGTATCAATTACTTCTGGAATTTCGAAAATTAGTTGTCTAACACCATTGATGCTTGAGGGGTGTGAATGACAATCAATCTATCACTTAAGCCAGAGAGATGAACTTCTTGATGTTCCTTTTCTTAAATAATATCTCAAAGTCGATCACTCCCACTAATCAAGTCATTATTAAGAAAATTTGCATTTCTTAATTCCACAATCCTAGTGTTGTGAGATGGACAATAGAATCTATACCCCTTGGATTTTTCATCATATCCAATGAAGTGACCACTCCCGGTTCTCGAGCCTAGCCTCTTTTCTTGTGGATTGTAAATTCTCACTTCAGAAGGGCATCCTCCAACGTGTATATGTCAGAAACTTAGTTTCCAACCCTTAAATAACTCAAAAGGTGTCTTTAAGATAGTCTTAATTAAAACTCAGTTTAATATATACACAACCGTCTTTAGTGCTTCAATCCATAAGAAATCAGGGAGTTTTACATTACTCCAGATACTTCTCATCGTGTCCATTAATGTTCGGTTTCTTCTTTCTACCACATCATTTTGGTTCTGAGAACTAGGCATAGTGTATTGGGCAACAATCCTATGTTCTTAAAGAAACTTAGCAAATGGACCAGGTGCTTGTCCATTCTCTATGTATCTATCATAGTACTCTCCACCTTTATCTGATCTCACAATCTTAATTTGTTTTCCACATTGATTTTCTACTTCAGCCTTAAAAACTTTAAAGGCATCCAAAGCTTTGTCCTTAGAACGAAGTAAGTAGAGATATATATATTGTGAATAATCTTCTATGAAGGTGTTAAAGTATTTTGGACTATTTGCATCCATATCTAGACAACAAATATCCATATGCATGATTTCTAATAGATTTGTGCTCTTCTTTGCACCTCTTTTAGACTTTTTAGTTTGCTTACCCTTAATGTAATCTACACAAGTCTTATAATCAGAAAAATCCAAAGTACTAAGTACTAAGTACTCTTTCATTTACCAATTTCTTAAGTCTCTCAATAAAGATGTGTCCTAATCTCCTATGCCACAACATAGAGGAATCCTTATTCACAATACATCATTTTATCCTAACAGTAATATGTATAGAAGTATAAGCAATGTCATTTCGTAATTTAAGAGAATAAAGACCATCAATCAAATTATCATGTCCAAGAAATTTGGATTTATTGGATAATTGAAAACCAGAATCCATAAAATTAAAGGTAAACCCAAAGGTACAAGTCTTGAAATAGAAATTAAATTTTGAGAAAAAATTGGTACATAAAAAGTATTTTCCAGATGTAAAATAAAACCACTGATTAACATAAAACTACAAGTGCCAGGGGCTTACACATATGAACTCATCTTGCCTCCTGAACAGATGTAGTGTTCACTGCCCACTAGTTTCCTTAAGTTGTGCATACCCTGCAAGGTAATTGAAACATGGATCGTTGAACTAGAATTAATCCATCACGTGTTATGATTAACACTAACCATATTAGAACCATGACAAATAAATGAAAGGTAAGTACCTTTCATTTCGAGCCAGTTCTTAAATTTAAAGGATTCTTTCTTCATATGTCCCCTCTTTTTGCAAAAGAAACACTTTGATGCTTTATTTATCTTAGGTTGAGGTGGAATCTTGCCTTTTCTCTTATTTTTGCCTTAATCCTTCTTTTTCTTTCCTTGCGTAGGCAAGTTCGCTTTTTTACCCTCTTCCATAGCCAATCTCCCTTGTTCTTTAGCACACATGATCAACAGCTCATTAATTGATCATTTATCTTTATGTATGTTGTAAGAAATTTTAAAAAGACCATATTATTGAGGCAGAGTGTTAAAAATAAAATGAACTAAGAAAAGATTATAGACATTTTCACTTCTAATGCTTCTAACTGAGCCGCTATGTCCCTCATGCGCATAATATGATCATGCACACCTTTTATCCTAGTGAGCCTTATAGATGATAATTGCATTATTAAGATGCTGGCAAGAGCCTTGTCAGGTGTAGCAAATTGCTCATCGATGGCTTTTAAAAGACCTTTCACCTTAATATGTTGTTCAACGGAACCACGGATACCAGTAGATATCTTAGTCTTTATGAACATCACAGAGAGACGATTGGATCGCTCCCATTTGTCATAAAGACTAATTGCATCTGGAATGTTGGTTTCAGTGATAACATGCGGTTCGTCTTTCCTTATAGCATAATCTATATCCATCTAGCCCAAATGAAGAAGCACTCTCTCTTTCCATATCTTATAATTATCACCCCTTAATTCGGGAATGTCACACTTAACTTCAGAGATATTCGTAGGTAAAATAACTACAAAATTATTAATCACACCTGCTCATTAGCCAAAAATATAAGACCAAAATTGTTATGCTTTACCAATGTAAATCCTGCATGAATCCAGGAATCTAGTGACATAAAATTTGCCTATGAGCTAAAATTCTACTTAATTAGATCCTTTGATAAAACTATCAAATTATGTTCTTTTCTTAATTCCTGTAGGTAAATCAAGAAATATAATGTGATATTTTATCCTAATTAATCACATACATATAACACAATTTCCTATGGGTAAATTTTATTATATACATATGATTAACTACAACTTTATTATATACATATGATTAACTACAACTAATGTTTACAGTGATACAAAACTTAAATATATAATTTTATTCAATTAAAGATGCTTTGGCTACTCCTTAATTAATTAAAATTATATGAATCACCTCACATTATTTTAATCGTAATTAAAACTAATTATTGCATCAAATAATTAATAATGCAAATAAATCAAATAATCATGCACAAATTATTTAATCTACTTTTGCATGTATAATGTTCATAAATTTATACAGACAATATTCAATTAATTACATACATAATGTGTGCAAATAGTTATTTAACAAATAATCAACTTTAATGTGCATAAAATCACATTATTTAATATTGCATGTCTAATTTAATACAAATAGTAAACATACAATTTTAAATGTATAATTCTTAATACATTAGACATACAATTTAAAAATAATTAATATTCACAAAATATTAATTCCAAAGAAATTTTTTATAATTAAAATCACAAAAATTAGGTTAAGTGTTTAATTAACCTAGTAAAGAACCAAAACATTAATTTAATTAATTAATTACTTAAAAATTTTTATAAAAAACCATAACAATAGTTTTCAACCTCCACCTGGGTTGGTGTGACCTAGTTCCAACCTGAACCAGAGGCTAACCAAACGTATGGAAGAGGCGTTACAGGAGAGTGGAACGACAGTGATGAGCCGCCGATAGTCATAACACACCCAAGAGAATAAACAAGATGCACGTTGTATGGCTGGCGATGTCTAAAACTGCCATGCAACCTTACGTCTTCCATCCTCCAGGCATGCATCACGCCTCCAGTTTGTGCACCGTGCAACATGATGTGCCAAAACACAACCATGACATCCCACATGCACACCAACGTCTAGCTCTTCTTCACACATATCACACATGCATACGCAGACATCTCCAAAAACAAAACAGAGCATATGTTTAACAGATAAAGGAACCAACTCAGACTCAAGACAGAGGCATACATTAAGGCTCTGATACCAAATGTGAGATTAAGTCATATACATGCATTTCACGTATCACATATAAGTCCTCAAGTATATATCAACAACATGTATGTATATATATATATATTGCATCCCGAAAAAACTCTATCCACTGATTAAATCCCATTGCCGAATGAAATGTTTCTAAATCTTCTAACCTCTCAAACTCTCAAGTTAATGGTGTAAAATTTTCTTTAAGATGATAGCAGAAGGTTAGGGACCCTAAAATAACTTATAACTATCCATATATTGCTCTGCCCATTATGGAGACAACGGACAACAATAGACCATCACACCGTTTTGGAAATGTTGTTATTAAGATCTTTGTAACTTTCTGTTGTCTTTTACCACAAAGACTGATGGAAGTTGTTTTGATTTTGCAGATTATAAGAGTAGCGGAAAAATAAAGAACACAGTATTTACTTGGTTCGATAGCTTAAATGATATCTATGTCCAAGGATCTCACGATTTGTGGTTCCACTAGTTTCAAGAAAAGAGCAAGTTACAAAAGATTGGGTGTTTTCAAAAACACTTGCAAGAGGTCTATAAACTCTCTCTAGTACCCTTAGATAAGTACTCTAGCAGCTCTTAAACTTTCTCTCTATTCTTTTCGCAAATCACTCTTATATTATTGGGTGACAATGAAAATGTGATGTGTATATGTAAAGACTAATGCTCATGTCTGTCTTATATAAGCAATCCGTAACAGTTGCATCTTGCAGCGTCTTCACTTTAGAGGTATGTGTCATGTGCCTCTCACGTGCTTGACTTATGCTTCACTACTTTGAGTTTTTGACTTAGTTTCTTTTGTTGCCTTAGTCAGATTGTCTTTCCCCTTTCTTCTTCGATTTTCAGACACACTCTTCACACTTAACCATGAATCCTCAAATTGTTCTTAGGTTGTTGAATCTTCGTTAAGGATTTATGGAGAACTGGTGAATATCTTCACGTTTATTCCCTCCTTCTCCATTAATCTTCACGTAGTTCATCAATCTGTGGGCGATTTAGTAACCAAACCCTAGCTTCACCGAAATTGTGAGAGCAAGAGAAGGTATCTTCGATGGTTGTCATCTTCAAAGGGCTTCACTTATCTGTAGATAATCTCTACAGAAAGTGAACTTCCTTAAAGGGCAGCTTTCCTTCAGAGGTCTGAGGGGTTTAAGTCACCTGTGATTTTCTCCATAGTGAACAATCCTTGTGAGATTCTGTCTCTGATGAAATGGAGTCGCACGTCGATGTGCTTGGATTTTTCATGCAGAACTGGGTCCTTACTGACGTATAGTGCATTCTGACTGTCTGTGAATATTACTGATTTTGCGATGTTAATGTTGATTTCCTTTATGATGGCTGATAGCCATAATAGTTCTTTTACTCCTTCTGTAATTGCATAGTATTCTGCCTCTGTAGTTGACAGAGAAATTACTAACTGTTGTTGTGCTTTCCAACTAATTGTGTTTCCTATTAACGTGAAGAAATATGCTAAAATTGATTTCCTTATATCTTTGTTTGCTGCATAATCTGCATCCACAAAACCATACAAGGACATATGATTGCATTTAGCTAGTTCAACCTTTGAAAAGCATAATTCGTTATTTATAATTCCAGCTAAGTATCTGAGAAGACTCTTCAGCCCTTGCCAATGTTCAAAACCTGGATTGGCTATAAATTTGCTTAGAATACTAATTGTATAGGTTAGGTCAGGTCTTGTACATAGCAAAATGTACATGATACTTCCAACTCTAACATTGTAGGGATAGTGTGCCATAGCTTTCTATTCTTCATCTGTCTTAGGACTCTTACTAAAAACCATATGTAAATGTGATCCCATAAGGACAGAACTTGGTTTTGCTTGTTCCATGTTGAACTGAGCAAGAACTTTTCTAATGTAGTTTCTTTGAATAAGCCATAGCTTTCCTTCCCTCCTGTTTCTAATTATCTGCATTCCTAGAAGCTTTTGTGCTTCTCCCATGTCCTTCATCTCAAAGTGTTTGCACATATTATTCTTTACCTCTTGACTTTTGCATAGCTCTTTTCCAGTACTGATTAAGTAATCTACATAGACCAACATAAAGACTGCTTTTGTTTCTCCTAAGTCGTTAAAATATAGGCAGTAGTCATATGAACTTCTAGTAAACTTCATACTAGCAGCAACCTCATGGAACTTCTTATTCCACTACCTAGGTGCTTGTTTTAGCCCATATAGGGATTTCTGTAATAGGTAGACATAGTCTAGCTTTTCCTTATCCATAAAGCCAACTAGTTGCTTCATGTAGATAGTTTCCTCTAGCTTTCCATATAAGAAGGTTGTTTTGACATCCATTTGATGGATTTCCCAGTCATAAATTGTAGCTAGCACTAGGATGAGTCTATTAGTTTTGAACTTCACTACTGGTGAGAAAATCTCCTTATAGTCAACTCCCTCTTTCTGTCTATATCCCTTTGTTATAAGTCTAGTCTTATATATCTTAGGTTCTGCTTCTGTAACTCCTTTTTTCAGCTTGAACAACCATTTGTTTTCTATTAATTTGCTTTAGGTGGTTTAGGCACTAATGTCCAGGTCATATTCTTCATTAGAGAAGAATATTCCTTCTTACAAGCCAACTTCCACTGTTCAGCATCCTTTCTGCTTATGGCTTCTTCATAGGTTTTAGGTGCCCTACAATCTATGGATTATGTAACAAGACATGCAAATTCAACTAAATTAGAGTCTATGTATCTCCTATTAGGAATTCTTTGTCTTGGTTGCCTATCTCTTGTGAGCTGATAGTCTTATAGAGCTTCGTGTGAGTTATTCGCAGCTGTGTGTGAGGGTCTTTCCTCACTTTCACCTTCTGTTTCTTCAGTCCCTTTTTCATGATAAATAGGGCCTTGCACAGGTTCCTCATCATGGGATTGTGTGCTGCCTTCTTCTTTTTCTATTTCTGGTGGCACATAGAAGGGGATTGAATTACTTGGTGATCCAAGTTGCTTCTGAACTTCCTTTTGTAGGTCAGAGTTTGAAGGATTCCTGCACAACAAAGGAAACTCATTTTCCTTAAAGATCACATCTCTACTAATAATAGTTTTGAAACCTCCCTGTTGAAGCAGTTGGATTTTGCAACCTTTAACTCCTTCTAGATAGCTTAGAAATACTCCCTTCACTACTCTAGGTTCTAACTTACCTTCCTTTTGGTGTGTATAGGTGGTACATCTGAAGGTTTTTAAGTGAGTCAAGTTAGGCTTCTTCCCATTCCAGACTTCTTGTGGAGTTTTGTACTCATTAGTAGAAATAGGTAATCTGTTTACTAGGTAGGTTGTAGCCTTAATAGCTTCTCCCCATAGAGATGGCGAACACCCTGATCATAGTAGCATACATCTGGTCTTTTCTAGGAGTGTTCTATTGAGCCTCTCAACTACTCCATTCTGCTGAGGTGTTGCTCTAACTGTTTTATGCCTCTGTATGCCTTTCTTACTATAGTAGTCTTCAAATTCCTTTATTGCATTATTCTAGTCCATTATCTGTCCTTAGGCATCTCAACTTCTTTCCTGTTTGATTTTCCATTAGTGTATGTCGCTGGATGAAGATTTCTAATGCTTCATCTTTCCTTTTCATAGGATAGACCTAGCATTTTCTAGACTTATCATCTATAATGGACATGAAAAATCTGTTCCCTTCTACAGTGGACACTTGAGTTGGCCCCCAGAGATTACTGTGAGCATATTCCATGATCTCTTTAGCCCTCTTTGCTCCCTTTTGGAAACTAGTTCTGTGATGTTTTCCTAGCACACATGATTCACAGAATTCTAACTTCTTTATGTCTTTTTCTAGAATCAGTCCCTATTTCAAAAGATGCAACAGACTCTTGTGCCTTGCATGTCCCAACCTAAAGTGCCAATGCTTAGTTGAATCAGGCTCTCCATTTCCAGTAGCTAGGTTGACTTTAGTAGTGCCTATTACATAATAGAGCCCACCTCTTTCAACTCCTCTTATGATCACTCTTCCATCCTTTAGGATTTCTCTAAGTCCATCCTTAGATTTTATCTGAAAGCCTTGTTTGTCAAACATACTTTCAAAGATGAGATTTCTCCTCACTCCAGATACAAACCTGACATTGGTTAAGGTTATCCTCTTCCCATTAAACAAGTTAATAGAGACATTCCCAATGCCTTCCACCTTTTGCTGCCCACAATCTGCCATATTTACTTTGGCTGTGACAGGTTCAAATGTTGTGAAGTAGTCTTTGTAAGGAGTAACAAGCAAGGTGCATCCTAAGTCGAAGATCCACTCTCTGCTAAGATCTTCACTCTCTTCAGTGACTACTAGTATTTCATCACCACTGGAGTCTTCAGGTTTCTCCACATTCCCAGTAGTTCCATTTTGTGCAGCCTTGTCCCTTTTTTTTCTTTCTGCAATCTTTGGCAAATTGCCCCTCCTTGTCCCAATATAAGCACTTCTTGTCTGTAGCCTTTTTCTTCTTTTCTTCACCTTTTTTTGGTGTGCTTATCCTTTCTTGCTATTCTTTTTCTTTGACTTCTTGTCTTGATTATTTTCGATGAACATCACTTCTGGTTCCTTTTTAAATGGATTATGGTCCACTATTTCTTTCATTAGTGAATCCAGCACCCTCTTAACGGTGAGAGATTCTCCACTAACATGCTTAATAACCTTCATAAAAGCATTGAACTTAGATTGTAAAGCTTTTAGAATAACCACAGCTTGATGTTCTTATAAGATTCTTTCACCTGTAGCTTCTAAATCTTGCACCAGCTTAAAGAAACAATCCAAATTGTCATCAAGAGAAACAGTAGTGTTCATTTTATAATTATCAAGATTATGCAAAAGAGTCATCTTGTTAGGAAAACATCTTTTAGCGTATAATTCATCAAGATTTATCCAAAGTTTCTATGCAGTATTACAATTATGCACTTTCCTTATCACAACTGGTGATAAGTGGAGCATTAACTTGCAATGTGCAAGTCTTTGCATCTTGAGTCTCTTAATAGGATATGTTTCTACATCATGTTGTTCTTCAGTTGCACCATAACATTCATAAGATTCAAGTAATGCTTGCAACTGAAGTTTCCAAATTGTAAAGTCTTCTTTACTAATGAAGACATCCATTTCTTTTCCTACCATTTTTAAGCGTAGTTTAAAGATGATAAGAGAGAAAAATTCTTACAGATTTCTTGATGAACCTTGATGCTTGAATAGCTAAAAATTGCCCAGAAAATTGTAGAAAGGCTCTGATACCACTAATGTTAAGATCTTTGTAACTTTCTATTGTCTTTTACCACAAAGATTGATAGATGTTGTTTTGATTTTGCAGAATGTAAGAGTAGTAGAAAAAATAAAGAACACATTATTTACTTGGTTCGATAGCTTAAATGCTATCTACGTCCAAGGATCTCACGATTTGTGGTTCCATTAGTTTCAAGAAAAGAGCAAGTTACAAGAGATTGAGTGTTTTCAAAAACACTTACATGAGGTCTGTAAAGTTGCTCTAATACCTGTAGATAAGTACTCCAGTAGCTCTTAAACTTTCTCTCCATTCTTTTCGTAAATCACTCTCATATTATTAGGTGACAATGAAAATGTGCTGTGTATATGTAATGACTAATGTTCATGTGTGTCTTATATAGGCAATCCGTAGTAGTTGCATCTTGCACTGTCTTCACTTTAGAGGTATGTGTCATGTGCCTTTCACGTGCTTGACTTATGCTTCACTACTCTGCGTTTTTGACTTATTTTCTTTTGTTACCTTAGTTAGATTGTCTTTCCCCTTTCTTCTTCGATTTTCAGAAACACTCTTCGCACTTAACCATGAATCCTCAAATTGTTCTCAAAGAATCTTCGTTGATGGTTTATGGAGAACTAGTGAATATCTTCACAGTTGTGATGGTCGTGAATCATATGGACCATATATACCAGAGAGTATTCCAACATAATTTACAAAATTCTCATTAGTTTTGGATTTGGTGCTTACCAATTACTTCTTCATGATGAATTCAAAGAATTTGTTTTGAAAATAATTGTGAACTTATCATATTTGCAAGAAGGTTAGTAGGAGTATAGTTGTTCTCTTCAATGGGAGTATATGGAGACATATTGCTCACAGAGAACAATAATTCTAACTTTTAATTGTTAAAAACATAATTTTCCAAGAATAACTCTTGTTGGATATGAAAAGGTAATAGCTTAATTATGGGAAGTAAATCTATAGAGATAGATTGGACGTTGTTAACTTATTCTAAGTCTAAGTGCATTGATAATGTACTAAAGATGTTTAGTATTTAAGATATCATATAGTTGTGAAGTATTAAAGATATTCATTACTGTATGTATGAGTTGATATTTGAGCTCAAGATGATAAGGATATAACTTTAGAAGTAAATACTAATAAAGGCTTATTTACTTAAAACAATATCATTTAGGATTGGAAAAGTTCCAATGTAGCAATTGGTCGCTAATTAAGCCGTAATACATTTTTCGTTTAGTGGAAATGATTAATTGGATCAACAAATTATTTAGTGAACCTGATATAGTTTCTTTGCATTGTTCAAGACAGTAATGTACTGTAAAACATTAGAGCCATTAGGTATGCATAAGGAGCTAATGTCTCATGAAGTTTTCTTAATTATGATGATAATTAAGATAGGAATTGTAAGATTTAATCAAGTGCTCACTATAGAGAATCTTGTAGAATTCTTTCATTAAGCCACTGCCTCAGTAGTAGAATAATCGTCATATGATGATATGGTATGAGATATTTAAACGATTGGCTTAATGCAAGTGGGAAATTGTTGATTTATGCCTTGCAGCCAATCGCTTAGGTTATAGTTTAGTGACAAATTATTTAAAGGCATTCTTTATCTTGTATATGTTTAGATGTATATGATAAAGTCCATGGGACAATTGTACATTGCAAATGAAATTATAATGAGATTATAATTATGAGATTCATATTGCATTTATGTATTATTCCTAAATGTTCCTAGTCATTGTTCTATAAAGATTAGACATTAATAAAACATAAAAGACTAGCACACGTTTTGTTTTTCCTTATAAAGGAAGTAGTCAATCTCATAGGCTAAAGTATAGAGATACTCAAACAAACGTGTGGATGCTTATTAGAGAACAAGTTCACTGAATAGACCTGATATGAAAAATCCATTTGGAACATTACTTGTATGTCTATGGAATTCTCATTGAAATGATTGTATAAGTGATCATTTGACTTGAGGTCATTAAAGTTATCTTGTATGGGAATTGCTATGTTTTGATACTACTTATGATCTATTTAATGAAAGGTCATTTAATCAGTAGTCAATGGATGTCGCATGAACTATATGGAGGTAGTTGAATGATCAAGATAGGATTCATCACCTTAAAGTAATTAGGGAGAATGTTTCATTGTTCTCGATTAGTATTAATTCAAAAAATCCTTAGCCAAGGTGAAATGATGTTTTATAAATAGTTTACAAATATTATTAATTAAATTGATAGCTACTGGCGAAGAACTAATATGATTGGACTCAAAATAGAGTAGACATTAATTTCATGCTCTATGTCCAATCGGAACATTGTATAATGAAAGAATTGAATTATACGGAAAAATTATACACGGAAAGGTTAGTTAAAACTACTTTGACATTCCTAAATATTTGGGTGATCATGATACGAAACACCAATCTTAATCTATGATTATAAATTGTTTAATTAGAGAATTAAAGATAAATTAAAAGGAGTTTTAATTTATCTAATT
>JAOTAX010147228.1:0-15844 GCA_025629825.1 Erythroxylum guanchezii | reverse complement strand
TATAAAACAAGAAATATTTTGACTTTGCAAATCTTCTAAATTGATTTTGTAAAGATTGTTTCGTCTTTTGGCAGAAAAGAATACAGAACCGTCCTTGTTTTTGACTACATAAAAATTTTGATTAAAGGATACTTCCAAACTACAATCACATAATTGACTGACATTAATCAAATTGTGTTTTAAACCATCAACTAGCAGCATATTATCAATAGATGCAAAAGAATCTTTACTGATTTTACTAATTCCAATTATTTTGCCCTGCTAGTTGTCTCCAAAAGTTACCGATCCTCTCTTCTTATATTGAAGATCTAGGAACATAGACCTTCTTCCCGTCATATGTCGCGAGCATCTACTTTCCAAATACCATTTGTGCTGGTTGCTTCTTCCAAGGAAGGATATCTACAGCAGATATTATGTTTCTCTTAGGTACCTAGATTTTCTTGGGTCCTTTGGGGTTAGTCTTAAAATGATTCATGGAATGATGATAATGCGACTGATGAAATTTCTTCGTATTAGGGATGAAATTCTTTTTGTACTGAGTATTGTTTTTAACAAACCCTAATCCACTCTTATCATTAGGGTGTCTATATCTTCCTAACATGTCATTCATCTTTCTCGTACTCTCAGTGAATGTTGATAGATCAACTGAAAGGTTATTGGTCCTTTCTTTTAGCTGACTGATTTCTTCAGATCTATCAATAGCTACCTTTTTCTTCATATCATCTACTTATTTCTTCAGGCAGATGTTTTCTCTCTCTAACACTTGCGTGTTCTTCAAGTGTTCTACGAACTTTTTCTTTAACAATTTATACTGCTTAAGTATTGCATGAGAATCTTCTAATAGTTCTGAATATGCATCTTGTAATTCATTGAAATTAGAGGTTACCTCCTCATCACTTTCTTTTTCAGCTACTAAGCAAATGTTTACTTAAACTGATGCCTCTGAATCAGTATCAGATTTGGACGAATCCAAATCTTCCCATGTTGCCATCATGCTCTTCTTGCTTTCTCTATTTTTCTTTGTTTTTCTTTTCAGCAATGGACATTCAGACTTGTAGTGTCCAGGTTTATTGCATTCATAACAGATGATAGATGTTTTCTCATTCTTTCCTTCATCTTTGTTATTCTTCTTGAAAGAAAACTCTTGAATGAGAAATTTTGGTTATTAGTAGCGAGTAAAGAACAAATGAATGAAAGTTCTTGATCCAAGAAATGCTAGACAAGAGTAAAGTAGGGAAAGAGAAATGTGGACAGGTTCATATTTTGCCTTGGTGCTTTTAGTGGATAAGAGATTTTGAAATGGGAAGAATTAAGGTGAAAGTTAGAAGTAGAATGAAAACAAAAATGAAGTTGAATTTATGTAGTAAGTTGATGAAGAATGTGTACATATGTGTAGGTTTTGTTATTGGTGTTCATGTTTAATCATGGATTTAATTGTTCCTAATGGAGGACATTGATTTGAAATGGAGTGAGAAAGAGGATTAAATGAAGTAAAAAAGGTGATCTTGGTATGAGTTACGTAAGGAAAGATTTTGAAATAAAGAGTTGATCGGGAAAATGTTCACTTAGTGTGCTTCGGTCTGTTAGCCATGGATTTTTCTCTAGTTATCCAAACGAGATGATTCTTATTTGGATTAAACTAGAAACATATGGCTACAATTTGTATGAAGAAATCTAATTTCAATTCTATCTCTAAGAATCTCAAAATTTGTCACGAAGTTGAGAATTGAGTATAGTATATTGGAAGATGAATGTAAAATTCGTGTTCTGAATTCAAGGGAAATTTGGGTTTGATCTAGATCGATTTTGGCAAAGTTGCCTTCTTGAGAGTTGTAGATTTTTCTTTTATCTTTCCAATGGTATATAGTATGGAACTTTTGAACATCTGAGCTGAAAGTTATGATCTTTATAAGTGGAGACGTTCTGGAGAAAAAAATAAGACGAAGTAAAAGTAAGACGAAGTAGAAATAAGACAAAGCAAAAGTAAGAAGAAGGAAAGCAAGATGAAGCAAAGTAAGACGAAGCGAAAATAAGACTAAGGAAAGTAAGACAAAGGAAAGTAAGACGAAGCAAAGTAAGACAAAGGAAAGTAAGACAAAGGAAAGTAAGATGAAGCGAAAGTAAGACGAAGCAAAAGTAAGATGAAGCAAAAGTAAGACGAATGAAAGTAAGATGAAGCAAAGTAAGATGAAGCGAAAGTAAGACGAAGGAAAGTAAGACGAAGCAATGTAAGATGAAGTGAAAGTAAGAAGAAGGAAAGTAAGACGAAGCAAAGTAAGACGAAGCAAAAGTAAGACGAAGACAAGTAAGACGAAGCGAAAGTAAGATAAGGAAAGTAAGACGAAGCAAAGTAAGACAAAGTCAAAGTAAGATGAAGCAAAGCAAGACGAAGCAAAAGTGAGACGAAACAAAAGTAAGAAGGAAGAAAACACGGAAGATAGAATTTGTCTGTGAGGTCTTCACAGAAGTTGTAGATCTAGAAGTCTTCCTTTGAATAGTCCAAAAATAAAGTCAATTTGACATTTGTAGGGGGAGTTATGGAAATTGCACCAAGGCATGCACAGTATGAGTAAAGATATGAACACGTTGGATTCTTTTAGCCATAACGTCTTCTCTAGACACCCAAATGACTTGATTCTTGAACCATTGGATTCGTAAGACATTGATCTACATCTCTACCAAAAATAATAGTCACCTAAAATGAATGGAGAAAGATTGAGTGCAAAGAGTGGGATGGGTACAGTGAGTGTGCTCTTAAGTAATATGAACTGGTGTTATCCTACTGAACATACTTCAGTATTTTGATGATTTCTGGAGCTCTACTGATCCAAATGAGATGATTTTTGACTTGTGGTAAACTAGAGACATAGAGTTACAACTTATCTGAAGAAATTGAATTGTAAATCTATCTCTAAGACTTTCAAATTTTAGATGGTAGTTATGCATAGTATACTGTTTTGGACAAGAACAGTCCAAAAATGTTTGAAGTATATCTTTTGAATCACTCTAGTGTCATTAGAAACATAAGACAACAGAGGAAATTTTTCTAGAAGAAAGTGTTATGTTAGAATGTTCAAGGGTATTTTTGACAAGACACTTCAATTTAAAAGAACATAAGCCTATGAGGAAGGATAATATGGACTTTTCAGACTCATTAAGGGCATAATTGAAAGAAGAAGTATTGTCTTGCTTATAAATATAGTAGAAAACATGAATAAGAAGATCCTAGAGAAGCAAAAATGCGTGGATTGAGGAAAAGAAAAAGAGAGAGTGTCATGGTGGGTGATGTATTTACAGTTATTGTGTGATTGGGTAAATTCTTGCCTATGTGTGAATATGTGTTCTTCAATGCATGACATTTTGATTGAATATGTGATTAATTGTTTGAAAATGATTGGTTGAAAATTTATAATGATTCTGATTTTGTTAAGCCATGAAAGAAGCATGAAATTTGATATAAGTAAATTATGATTTTGATTATGTTATGCCTTGGTATCTGTCATGGTATTCTGTATAAATGAAAAGAAAGAAGAAAAAGCATGAAAGCATTTTCATAAAATGATCTGAGTATGCTTATGTGCTTCTGTTTGGGTGAGAGTGGAACCATTCTGTTCATCACGTGCATGTTGACAAGAGCCTTCTCTCGGCTGCCCGCTTGTGGCATATGAGCTCCGAAATGGACTCATTTTGTTCATGGGGTAAACTTCGGTTTCCTCATTCTATTTCATGGAACCTTCGAGCCGTTTGTTCTGCATTGCATAATGGAATTGCTAAGCTAAGCATGAATCATTTTGAGTGTTATATGTTATGAATTTTCAGCTAAATTTGATGAATGTTTAAATTTCTTGAATAAAGTATGACTGCTAGAATTTCTAGATATATATATATTTACATACATATGCTCACCCCACGCTTCCCTCCTCAGGTGTAGAAAGAGCAGATTGGCGATCTTTGTAAGGCATTGGAACTCCAAGATAGTTAAAGACTTTTGAAATTAAGTTAGTTCAGGAACTTTTTGTATTTTAGAATCATCTTAAACATAAACATTCAATTGTATCAAGTGTAGTTGGTATTTTGTATTTCATATTTGTATTAAGGCAAAAAGGGGTGGTTTTTGAATGTAAAGATGTTATGAAAACAAACATCGTGTTCTATATGGGCCCAAGTGATTTTCTAAAACTCTGATGTATTTAATGATGTTTGCATCCTTGTGACTGAACTGGTTTTAAATCATCGGGCCGATCTGGTTATCAATTTTTTCGCATACGCTTTAATTGTTTAAAAAATTACAATAAGTTTGTTTCAGTTTATGGCCCTGAATGTTGGGCTCCAGAAGTGGGGTCCAACATTGTTTGGTATCAGAGCTTAGGCTTTTTCCTAGGCTTAGAATGCATAGTAGGGCAAATTGTTATGTTATATGATCATCAAGTGACATGCATATCATGCATACATGTAGGAAATAAGATTAAAATGAGGTAAGCTGAAAGATGGTGTCTTATCGAAGGAGTACAATGCCACCTTATAAAAGAATACGAGGAATTCTGTAAGGATCTGCTGTGTCTGATTTCTCACCATTGGAGAAGGGTACTGATGAGTATAGAATCCCAGTAATTGCAACCATATGAGTCACCTATATGGACTTCTATTAAGAGTTTAGACTAGTAGCAACGATGAGAGGAATGGTGTTTGGTTAGAGTGTAAGATGAGGAAAATTGTGGATATTTGGAAATACGAATTATGGCGTAGTCCAATATGTTAGATATAGATGAAGTATCTGTGGTTGTGCCAGCGAATAAAGTAACAGAATTCCATGAGGATTTGTACTTAAATTGATACGGATGTGAAAATATTTCCATGAATTGACTGAAGAAGAAATAGAGACACAGGATGAAAACGACAAGATTTAAGGTATACAAACAGAGTGGAATTGAAAAGTTGAACTCGGAATGTATGATCAAGTATGAGATTGTATTAGATGAATTTGAGATTTGAATATCAAGATGGCTATATATTTATGCTCCTAAATTGATTTAGAACGTACGTATGGAAAATGAAGCAAGTGATAATGATATATGTAGGAGTTCTCAAGGTTATGACGACCAGTTATTAGGAGCACGCATATGATAATGTGGTTACATTAGTGAACAATGTAAATGAGTACATACGAGATTTATATTTGGATGTAGTATAGGAGTGAAAGGATATGCCTCTTATTTCGTTGAGCTTTATTATAAAAAATATTTTGATCATGTGTAGTGTGACAAAATTTGAAATTATTGAAATGTCATAAATAGTTGAAATTGATCGTATTGAGGTGTTAGGAATGGCTAAAAACAGCATTGATGAACATAGTTGATTGATAAAGATTATGGAAATAGTGTCAATGATTGAGGTAAGATAGAGATGTTTTGTTGAATCTTATCACGTGAATTTAGTGTTCCACTTCGAGGAATGAATGGCTATTAATGAATCAAAAGTAGATATTGGAACCCTATTCCTGATGGAGACTCAGGTGTAAGAGATAGAGTATGCTACTGAGGATGTATGTATTTTGTTTGATGTAAAGTATCCAACTATATGAATGTGTTCCTGAACTTGAGGAGACATTAATTGCTAATATGAGGAGTATATAGGTCCACATTAAATTCTATGATAATATGTTCGAGAGATACGAATTTGACCTAATGAATATATTACAACTAGAGGAAGTTAAGATTACAAATAAATTGAAATGTATGGAGAAATTAGTATGAATGAGTAGACAGTAGAATAAGGCAACGTGAAATTAGAGGAAATCAAAGGAATTGAGAAAATCATTCGAGAGATGAAGTCAATTGTGAAATTCAAAAGAACTTGAGACAATGTTGCCTCATAGAGGAATTAGTTATTTAAGGAATTATGAGAACTAATCATGGGCATATGGAGCTTTGGAAATATTTGTTCAAGTTAAAAAATGCCCTGATAGTACTATGGTATTAAAGATTAAGTGATCTAAGCGAAATTTGATGATATGTTAAAGGTAAGCAAAAAGTGAGAAGAATATGTTGAATACGTGAAGAAAAATGGGTAACGCGAGTGAGAAATGAAAGTAAAGAAATTTTGAGGAATTATACTGATATTAATTATATCGTATGGATTTGGAGATTTTATAGTATGCCACGATATTATATAAGAGATTTGGATGAAGTCAATGCAGTAGGATAAAGTGATTTCATATGTATGGAGACAACTAAAGTCCTATGAGTTGACTATTCGATACATGATTTAGAGCTACTATAGTAGTAATTGTTTTGAAGTTTGGAGATAGTACATGTAAAGGAATATCTGGGATATATATATATATACAGATCATAAAAGTTCGAGGCAATCACTGAATTGAGAGAATTGATTGTGAATCTGAGAAGATTGATATAAATACCGAAAGACCATGATTAAGTGAGAAATTCCAAGTAAGGCTACAAGTTATATCAGATACCGTAAGCAGAAATTCAATATTGAGGATTATCAGAACTAGAGTAAAAAGAAGCGTGGAATGTGGGGCTCGGTTTATCCCAAGTTGAGGAAGTCAAGAATTGTGAATTTGATTGAGAGACTGAAAATAGATTTGAATTTTATGTTCGAATAGGAAGATGATGCTTTGTGATTGAAATAAGAAGTATGTGTACCAATAAAGATGATTAAACAAAGAGACTGTTAGAGGAGCATAAATAACAACCTATGATATTCATTTTAGTGGGAATACGTTGAGATAGTGTTTAATGGCTAAGGAAGTAGAAGCAAAAGATGAAATGTTTCTGAGAGTACCACCTTCTCAAGATGTGCTTAGAGTGAGTGCAAATGTGCTTAGGCTAAGATAAAGAATCAACTAAGTTGGAATTGTATTGGTCTATATAAGGATATTGAGAACTAGACCATTGACTTATGAGTTAGTATTGCCAATAAAGATGTTTTCGGTTCGAAATGTGAGTATGTTAAGAGATATCAATATGATCTGATATTGATGTTATCGACACAGGGAAAGGGAAAAGTGTGAGTAATCCGAAACCCAATGAGGAACTTGTTAAGAAAGGGAATAATTAAATGAGTGATTCAAAGACCAAGTGAGCCTTTTGACTATGATTATTTGAAAGAAATAATTCACGTGAAGAAGTTACGAAGGAAACTAAGGAAAACATAAGACAATGTTGCCTCCAGTTGGTTGACCACTCAGGTAAGAATTTCGAGGACGAAATTCTTTAAGGGGGAGAGTTGTTGGATCCTGAACTTTCGTAAAAGATTAGAACTATTGAATGAGAACTTTTGGTGATTAGTAGTGAGTAAAGAACAAATGAATAAAAGTTCTTAAACCAAGAAAGGATAGACAAGAGTAAAGTAGGGAATGAGAAATGTGCACAGGTTCATATTTTGCTTTGGTGCTTTTAGTAGATAAGGGATTTTGAAATGGGAAGAACTAAGGTGAAAGTTAGAAGTAGAATGAAAACAAAAATGAAGTTGAATTTATGTAGTAAGTTGATGAAGAATGTGTACATATGTGTAGGTTCTATTATTGGTGTGCATGTTTAATTTTTCCTTATGGAGGACATTGATTTGAAATGGAGTTGAGAATGAGGAGTAAATGAAGTAGAAAAGGTGATCTTGATATGAGTTGTGTAAGGAAAGATTTTTGAAATAAAGAGTTGATCTGGAAAATGTTCATTGAGTGTGCTTCGGTCTATTAGCCATAGCTTTTTCTCTAGTTATCCAAACGAGATGATTCTTGATTAGATTAAATTAGAAACATGTGACTACATTTCATATGAAGAAATCAAATTTCAATTCTTTCTCTAAGAATCTCAAAATTTGTCACGAAGTTGAGAATTGAGTGCAGTACATTAGAAGATGAATGTAAAATTCATGTTCTGAATTCAGGGGCAAATTGGGTTTGATCTAGATCATTTTTTGCAAAGTTGCCTTCTTAAGAGTTGTAGATCTTTCTTTTATCTTTCCAATGGTATATAGTATGAAAATTTTGGACATCTGAACTGAAATTTATGATTTTTATAAGTGGAGATGTTTTGGAGAAGGAAAGTAAGACGAAGCAAAGTAAGACGAAGCAAAAGTGAGACGAAGCAAAAGTAAGATGGAAGAAAACACGGAAGATAGAATTTGTTGGACACCGCTTGATTCTGGAGTCCAACCCTTACTCTGATACCACAACTGTTGGATCCTATTTCCAGAACCCAACCCTTGCTCTGATACCACAACTGATCCCACTTGAGTCCGGAATCTAACCTCTTGAGCGAAATCATGAAATGTGATCTTCTTCATTACTTATTTTTTTTTGAATTTCCAACACTCTTCGGAATAATGAAACATGTACGTTTTACCCTGTAGGGTTAATTCATTTAGCCCTTATAAAGCATGAGCTTACTCCTTAAACACGGCCCAACAATTGATCCAAAATTGAATTCATTTAACCCTCATAAAGCTTGAGCGGGTTTCCTTGTTAGGGTTACTTCAAAATACCCTCATTAGCCATCATCGGTTCACATTATTCACATAACATCTCAAGCCACAAAGGTGAGCTATATGATGAAATCAAAAAAATCATAATTGACTTCTTCAAACATGTAGCTCTTAGTCTCTAGTTTATTTAGGAACAAAAACCACCTCATTCGGAGCTCTATAGCTCAAGATATGCTTAAAAATCTAAAGTATGTTCATGGCCCACACTTGCTCTCCCAACTGACCCCTTAATTTCTTTCAATCAATCTTTTTTAATTCAACTCCAAAGGTTACCAATTTTTATTTAGAGGTCGAAAAACGTGTTAGGAATCTATTGCCTTAAGAATCACCTCAATCGGAGGTCAGATGAAGGAGTTATGGCCAAACGAATCCAACATGTTCATGACTTTACTCCTATTGAACATGCCTTGGCGCAATCGCCATAACTCTCACTATAGGTGTCGGATTGACTTCTTTTTTAGACGGTTATAAACAAGACATCTAGGGTAAAACTTTAGTGAAGAAACAAAATTGAAATTCTGTCGTTTGGAAAACACACGGGCCGTGTGACCCAATACGGTCAGGCTGTGTAACTTTATGTTGAAATAGTGTTCCTACGCTGGAAGCACACGGGTTGTGTGATTTAACACGGGTAGACCGTGTAACCTTCGAGTGTAACAAATTTTCAACTCTCCAAGACTCCTCCAAAGGATCCTAAACCAAAATCCTATCTTGTTTTTCCATAATATATCACTTATATATATATATATATATATATCAATAGTTCATATTCAAAGTTCATCAACTCATCATCCATACACAAATTCACATTTCAAAATCCATGCACAATTCCTATTTCATTAACAATATAAGACAAATGTTTACAAAACTTTAATGGCATTCTAAGCCACATTACAACATCAATCTCAAAATCCAAAATACAACAAAAGATACAAAATCTCATAATTCTCAACATATGTCTAAAGTCTCATTTACATCAATCCAACTTAAAATACAAAATATGCATAATCAAATGGATTCCTTAACTTTCTTTCATCCGATCTCTTTCTCATCACCTGGAGATGGGAATGAAAGGGGGTGAGCTTACAGCTCGTGGGTAACACGTTTATAACCAAGAAACAAGCAAAAACCATTGAAATAGTTATTTCCTTTGTAAAACTCACATTGAAATCCATGTATCACATAGTTTCCAAATTCACAACTTATCAAGAAATTCATAAACCTCATAACTCATGATTCAATGCATCATCACATTAAACACATTTGATGAAATTTTTGCTTCAAAGCATAATACTCAAATTCATCATATCTTAACACATTAAAATGCAAATGCACACACAATTGGCTCGAGGGTTCCGTGAACAAAACAGAGAAACCGAAGTTTACTCCGTGAACGAAATGAGTCCACTTTTCAGATCTCGTGGGCCACAAGCGGGCAGCCTGGAGAAGGCTTTACGTCAACGTGCATGTGACTACGAAACGGTTCCTCTCTCGCCCAAGCACAACCAAATAATCATTCACAATCTCATATTCTCATGCTTTTTTCTTTATACAAAATGCCATGACTCAATTCAATGGCATAACATGATCATACACAATTCAGTTGTTTTATCACAATGTCATACATCACAATGCCATTTCCACATCACAACATGTAGCAATTTCTCAAATCAATCAAAAACAATAAAGAAACATTTAATTGAAATCATTGAAATCATTTTCTTGGTTCAAAAGCAAACATTAGTGGCTCATTACTTAAATTATAAACATGAAACCCACCTTAATTCCTTGCTTAATACTTGTCCAAAGCCTCTACTCTTGCCTTTTCTTGTCTTCTTTAATTTCCTTAAACAAAAAACTTAAACCCATACATTTCTTAAGCTATATAAACCAAAATCTCTCTAAAACTCCAACAAATCAAACACACTCTTACCTTGATTCTTCACCAAATGTAGAGTTTCTTGGCTTAAATGGAAGCCATCTTCTTCCACCTTTTTCTCTTCTTGAACAACCATAAATTCCTTCTTGAAAGCTTAGAAAAATCAAAACCCTACTTTCTTCTTCCTTTTTCACAAAACTGACACTCTCTCCCTCTTTCTCTCTAATTTTCGTTTTTTTCTCTTCTTTCTTCTTCAAGTCAAATTTCTGCTTCTCTTTAAAAGCCAAACAACTTTTCTTATTACAAGTTTGTCATTAATGAGTGAAAAATGTCCAATTTACCCTTCATTTAATTGGTTCTCCCAATTTTGCCCCTTTTTGTCCATTAACTACTAACATCTTAACTCATTTTTTTGATCAGGTAAATGACGAAATTTGATAACACTTCCTTATAGAGAAATGTTCCTATATGTCTTCTGTTTCCAATGACACCAAAAGCATTCAATTTGGCTCAGAAATATAAAAGTTATGGCCTAAACATTGTTGAACCGTTTCTAAACTGAGACTGTACACTATACCCAATTTTACTCCAGAAATTAAAAGTCTTAGGGACTGAATTGAAATTAGATTCCTTTAGAGAATTTATAGACTTATCTCTCTAGTTTAATCCAAATCAAGAATCATCTCATTTGGATAACGAGAACAAAATTTATGGCTAAAACACCGAAGCATACTCAATGAACATATTTCAATTACATTTTCCAACTTTTAACTTCCAACATTTCACATATAACCCATCTTGTATCTAAACCATCTTTTCTATTTCATTTACAATTCAAAAATTCTCCTTTTATCTACACATGAATAAATGCCAACAATTTCTCATTTAATTGAAAAGTTCGGGGTCCAATAGAATTTGTCTTTAAGGTCTTCATGGAAGTTGTATATCTAGAAGTCTTCTTTCGAATAGTTGAAAAAGAAAGTCAATTCAACATTTGTAGTGGGAGTTATGGCAATTGCGCAAAGGCATATACAATATGAGTAAAGATATGAACATCTTGGATTCTTTTGGCCATAACTTCTTCTCTAAACACCTAAATGACTTGATTCTTAAACCATTGAATTAGTAAGACATTTCTCTACATCTCTACCAAAAATCATAGTCATATGAAATGAATGGAGAAAGATTGAGTGAATAGAGTGGGACGGGTACAGTGAGTGTACTCTTAAGTAATATGAACTGGTGTTATTCTACTGAACATACTTCAGTATTTTGATGATTTCTGGAGCTCTACTGATCCAACTGAGATGATTTTTGACATGTGGTAAACTAGAGACATAGAGTTACAAATTATCTATAGAAATTGAATTGTTAAGACTTTCAAATTTCAGATGGAAGTTGTGCATTGTATGCTGTTTTGGACAAGAGTAGTCTAAAAATGTTTGAAATATATCTTTTGAATCACTGAACCAAATTGAATGAATTTGGTGTCATTAGAAACTTAAGGCAACGGAGAACATTTTCTAGAAGAAATGTTATGCCAGAATGATCAAGGATATTTTTTGCAAGACACTTAAGTTTAAAAGAACATAAGCCTATAAGGAAGGATAAAATGGACTTTTCGGATTCATTAACGGCATAATTGGAAGAAAAAGTGTTGTATTGCTTATAAATAACAGAGAAGACGTGAATAAGAAGATTCTAGAGAAGCAAAAATGCGTGAATTGAGGAAAAGAAAAAGAGAGAGTGTTATGATGGGGAACGAGAAATATGAAGAGAGAGAAATATTAAGGGAAGGAGAGAAAGAAGAGAAACAAGCTAGGGTTTCAATTATGTTAGCCCTCAAGAGAGATTTTGAGGTTGTTCATGAAGAGGAAAAGGAAAAGGAAGGATAGGGCTTCCATTTGAGCTAAAGATCTCTTCATTTGGTGAAGAATGAAGGGAACCAAGAGAATCCTACCTAAGAGCAAGGAAAAAGACAACCTTGACTTGGATCTTAGCAAGGAAAGGAGGTGGGTGATGCATTTACAGTTATTGTGTGATTGGGCAAATTCTTGCCTATGTGTGAATATGTGTTCTATGTTATGCATTGAAAGATGCATGACATTTTGTAGCGCCCCCTTACCACAGGGTACACACCGAGATGCCTAGAGGTCATTCCGGTACATATCCTACAATAAGGGCGAGCTACGTTCGATTACTACATTCACTTCTCATGGCTTCATATCAATATTCACTTATAAAGCATCAATAGAAAAACCACAGTATTTTAAAACCAACTTTTTCCTCATTTTATTCCATAAACTCGAATGTCTACATTGTGTCTTTCAATAGTTTCTATATGTAAATCATCAAAACCTAATACAAAAGTATTACATGAAAGAGGAAAATATATATCCAACCTATCTAAGCCATCTAAAAATCCTAGCTGACTGACCTTTGAGCCATGACTTCTCTTGCGAAACACAATCTACACGGCTGGTAGAGCCTCTCAGTAGTTAAATTCGTCTCTCGGTCTTGAAAAGATAACGTTGCAATTTTGGTAAGTTTTGTGAAATCAATGAGGTAACCATCATCAATGGTTCACTCAATCCATGCAACAAATCAATTCACAAAATAATTATTTCACAACTTTGCATTTTACATGAATAACACATTTTCACTTAAGCATAAGCAATTTTGCATTTCACTTAATCAAACATACTTAACAAGATGCATATGAAATGCTCATGGGACACTTTTCCAATTATTACATTGTTGTGACCGAGTGCCTGAATTGTCCAATATAAGGCTTATTAAACGTTGAGCCTAAGGCTCTGAATCACTTGTGAGCTCGAGGCTCAGTTTCACTCGTTGAGCTTTAAGCTCTAATCAGTGGCTACTTTGGTCACAACTGTCATTATCTGATTATGCATTCATGAATGGAATGCATGTACCGGTCTCACATTCACATTTAAGCAGCACTTCAATATTTCCATCCACATTACACAATCATCGGACCTCCTATCCGGAATCCAAAATCAAGCACATTCATTTATCATTCAAATCATAAATTAAGCAAACAAGTAATTAAGTGAGATCATCTAGGTTACTCACCAACTGCTCCCAAAGCTAGTGCTTAGAAGTTCCGGCAAAGTCTGTGGGTTGATGTTCCAGTTGCTCCTTTATAGCAAATAACATACACATATATCACAATTTGTGCAATCATAGGTATTCAGTAATGCACATGTATGAAATGAATTATGTACAATGCATGTTCATGATAATCCTGGGTATCATTCCATCACTTCCATCACAAAATCATTCTCATATCAAAACTCATCTAAGTATAACTTATACTTAGGTTTATGCCTCACTAAAACCAGTAAATTCATAATTCATTTCTCATTGGATCACTTCAGATTTTCCTAAGACACCCCTTTCAAGTCTACTGTTCACATACAATCAGAAGGTGAAACTGAGGTAATTTGGTCATACTCTCTTCTAGAAAATTCCTCTATGTCTTATATTTCTATTGATGCAAAAATCACTCAATTTGGTTTAGTAATATGGAAGATATACCTCAAACATTTTTGGATTGTTCTTAATTAAAAATAGTTTACTATATGCAACTTCCATCTAGAAATTGAACACTTTAGAGACTGAATCAAGATTCAGCTTCTTTATATGATTTGTATCCCTATTTCTCTAGTTTACTCAAAATCAAAAATCAACCCAATTGGAATCCTACAGATCAAAATATCACCAAAATACTGAAGAATGTTCATTGAAAACATCTAACTCATACTCTTCCCATTGATCCCCTCAATTAGATTCAATCAATCTTTTTCAAATCAAAACCAGAAGCTCTAAATTTTTTTGGAGAGATAGAGGAATGTGTTAGAAATCCAATGCTTTAAAAATTAGGTCATTTGGAGGTCAGACAAAAAAGTTATGACCAAAATAGTAAAATATGTTCAGGCTGGGAGGACTTGCGGGTCACGATCGCGACAAGTCGTGACCGCGAGCTGCGCGTGTCTTCGGCCGGCTTGCGATTGCAACACGTCACGACCACGAGCTGCCACGCCTTCGGCGGATTCGCGATCGTGATTTCCGCCCTCTTCCTTCCTTTTCTCTTCTCCAGACCTGTTTGGTAAAATAGGCATAACTTTTGGTACAAATATTGGATTAAGGTGATTCAAAAATTATTTTGAAGAAGACTTCTAGACCTACAACTTCCATGAAGGCCTCAAAAACAAATTTTGCCTCTATGAGGGTTGAAATTTCAAAGCAATGCAGCTGTCCCGAATGCCCATCCCTTGTAATATCACAGAATCATATCTCTCAACTCCAATGTCCAAAAATTTCATTCTTTATATCAATGGACAGATAAAAGAAAGATCTACAACTTTTATGAAGGTAATTTTGTCAAAATCTGCCTAGATAAACACAGAAAAATTCATAAACATTTCGGCTCAAAACTCATTTTAGCTTAATTTAACCATACCCATGACATTTAACACAACTTACTTGGTTTAGCTTCAAACTTTTCAAAATCTCACTCAACCCTAGCTCCCAAACATCCCACGTTCTTCATCTTTAAGGAGGTAAAGACAGGTTTTTCTTGTTGCAAATTGAAGAAACAACAAGATGGAAGTGGCAATTGACAGATGGGAACAAGGTGTAATGTTGGTGAGGTTAGAAGAAAATGAAAATGGATGAAAAGAAGGGAGCAAGTCACGAAGAAGGAGAGGAAAATAAGAAGAAAACATTCACTTAGCCTTCTAATTTATTTGCGTCATAGAAGACTACAAAAGGCTCTTTATAATTAAAAGACAAGTGACACTTATCACTTTCTTAATGACTAAACTCTAACTTAGTTTCTTTTGAAACTAACTCCATTTTGCTCTTCTCTTTCCAATACAACTATCATCTTTACAATCCAATTATCTCCAATCTTCTTTTGATTTTTTTTTCTCTTATCCATAAAAATCCCAAAAATTTCCTAAATTCATCAAAATTAAAAAATATCACAATTCCACTAACTCGTAAAATTTTCAGTGTAAAAACATTCATAATTCTCAAAAATTACAAATCAATCCAATTATACCCGGAATTATTCATGAATGCATGTACAATTATTTTCATGTGCAGCTAAATTCACTATTCATGTATATATGTATGACATATTATGCATGAGCATAAAGAAGCATTTCTAAGCCTCTCATAAATCACTCATATTTACTATTTTAACCTTCTCACGGGTAATGGGATATTACACATTTTGATTGAATATGTGATTAATTGTTTGAAAATGATTGGTTGAAAATTTATTATGATTATGATTTTGTTATGCCGTGAAAGAAGCATGATATTTGAGATAAGTAAATTATGATTTTGATCGTGTTATGCCTTGATATCTGTCATGGCATTCTGTATAAATGAAAAGAAAGAAGAAAAAGCATGAAAGCATATCATTTT
>JAOTAX010147117.1:0-15855 GCA_025629825.1 Erythroxylum guanchezii | reverse complement strand
ACATTTTCACATATAATCCATCTTGTATCTAAACCATCTTTTCTATTTCTTTTCAAATTCAAGGATTTTCCTCTTTTCTACACATGAATAATCGTCAATAATTTCTCATTTAACAGTTCTATCTTACAAAAAGGTTCGGGGTCCAACACTACAAACTCACGTATTTAATTTAATTTTCTTTAAAGGATACTAGCCGACTGATGTATATTGTTTATAGCCAAATTACCTAGAAAATTTATATTGGTCAACCAAACTTCTTAAAATTACATTTCTAGATTTTCATGTTTGTCGAATTATCAACCCATTCATTCAATAAAAAATTAACTTAAACTCCTTTCAAAAAGTGTCCTAAGGAATGTTTTAAAGATTAGGATGCTTTTCTTTTTTATAATCAAAATCTTAATTTCTCTTTATGAATGAAAAGATATATGATTTAAGATAAAAATTAACATATTTATACATGATAACCCCTTAAAACATTAAAATAACTAAATAAGTGGTACAAAAAAGATTACTCTCATATTTATACACTTATAATACCCTGAGTCTTAGTTAGGCTTGGTTTTGCTTATTGAAACAAGAGAGGTTTTGATCAATATTTTTATGATAACAAAATGTAAGTATAACTAATCAATTATATATTTGTATGAAAGTAATAGGTTAGCAAATTGTAGCCATGCATAAATCAAGAGACATTTTATGAAGTTGTTAAGAAAAAGTTAAAATTTGCATCATTCGAAGTGAAAATCAAAGTGAAGGATAAAGATGATCAAGAAGCATTAAGTTTATAAATAATTTGAAATGTTTATTTTACTTTTACTTGTTTTCTTTGATAATCTTAAAGGTTTACTAAGCATAAACACATCATCGTTTTAAATAATCATATGAGTATTTTCATTTATCAACAAGAATTAAAGTTTTGATTTAAAGAAAAATCATTTTTAACTGTAAAACATTGCTTGTAGAACATCTTGAAAACGTATTTAAGACAATTTTGTATTAAGAAAATGAAGTTTGACCATTTGGAGTTGTTAGAGTTATGATTTGGAGATGGTCAACCTATATGGAATAATCGTCAACCACTGTAGGTTAAACTTGCCAAAATTAATGTACCGAGAGCTTATAATAATAATGGGTGAATAATATTCTATATTAGTTGGACCAATATGATCCATTGGTTAACCAATACTCAACAATTAGTGAAGTTTATACATTCAATGTATATTAGTAACCAATATGTTACACTAGTCGACTAGTGTCTTGTATCTAGTCATTATAACGACTAATTTTTTGGCTTTAATGGGTAATTTGGGTCTTAAAACCCTATAAATATATGTTTTTACGTTGATTCTTGCATTGAAAAGTATTAAGATGTTTTTATACACATATTTCTAAGATTTTTCAAGAATTTGAGCATTCATTGACTCCTTTTTAGTGAGTGAGGCATTTTATCTTTATCAAAGTGATTAAATAACATATTTTGAATTGTAAATTTTTTTTCTGAATGAGCGTTACTCTTCACCTTAAAGAAAGATGTAATAAGAGTTGATCTTTATTCATAAAAGCAAGATTATTATATGAAAGTTTCTCTTTGCATTGTTAAAAGAAATGCTTAGTGAAAATTCTAAGAAATGATTTGGAAAGTGGATGTAGATACGTGGGTTGTTTATCGAACCACTATAAAGTGGTTTTTCTTTCTCTTTTCTTAAACTTTTTTAATTACTTTATGATTGTGTGATTGATTTATGTTGAATTATTTCTTTATGCCATCATATATTGATACTTGTCAAATTGAATCCATTAGTTAGAAAATATTTTTTAAAAATTCACCACCACCTATTTACGCCCTCTTAGGTGTCATTAGGGACTAGCAAGTGGTATCAGAGCAGATATATTATGTTAACAATTCAAATGAAACCCTAAAGTAAAGATCATAATGGTATACTTTGTTGTATCATCATTATCACCAAACCAAGGGGGATTAAACATTAGTAAAATCCCTTTCTTTAATGGTAATGACTCTCTTTATTAGAAAATTACGATTAATTTCTTTTTGATGGTTGAAAGCATTCACTTATAAGAAATAGTCTTAAATGGACCTCTTACTCCCAGCAATATCAATTAATCCAGATGAAACATAATGAAAACATATACTATATGTATGCAAGATTTATTGATATTATTAATGCTCTTAAAGATCTTGAAAAGACATACTAATGTTGAAATTATAGGAAAGTTGCTTAGGTCACTTTTGAAGACTTGACATAGTGGTGGCTATACAAGAAATTAAGGATCTAATAAACAACCATTAAAAGAGCTCATTGGATCTCTCATTATATACAAAGTATGGATATAATAGACATAAGAAGAGACAATGTTTCTAAAGAAAAATAATTTTTCATTTAAAGCCTCAAAGAAAAAACATCAATAAGTGAAAGTGATGAGGAAGATTTCGCCCTTATCACTAGAAAGTTCAGTAAGTTCTTAAAGAGAGAAAATTTCCAAAGTAAAGGACCTAAGGAAGTTTTGAATTAAAATATAAATCTTCTAACATTATTTGTTTTGAACGTAGAAAATATAGCCATATAAAGTCATAATATCCTCTACTTAATGAAAATGATGAATATGAAAGAAACCACAAGAAGGAGAAAAGAGATAAAAATAAGAAGAAAGTGCTTAAAGCCTCAACTTGGGATAATATAAGAGATTTTGAAAGTAATCATTTGGAAGGAGAGTTAGCAAACATGTGCTTTATGACAAAAGATGACGATGAAGTACTCTCTAACTCTAGTTCTTATAATAGTGATAGTAATTTGGCAAATAATGAACAAGTGGAAAGTTTAGAAATCATAAGTATACCAAACTTAAAAAGTTCCAAAGGTATTTACGTTCATACATAGATGAAAGCGAAAAGATGAAGATTAAATTGCATAGCATCTAAACATCTAATAATATGGTTATTAATGACAATAATACACTAGATGCATTAAAACATGAAAATTAGACATTAAAAAAAATGAGGTCAATGCTCTTAAAGATTCATTATCTAAATTCACTAAAGGAAGTAAGAAACTTGAAAACATATTATAAGTTCAAAAGAGTGTAAATAATAGACATGGAATTAGATACAACTATGGAAGTGAATCTAATGCCAAAACTACTTTTTTAAAGGAAAAAATCTGCGTAATGAAGAACCCTTGCCTAAAATAACAATTGGACATTATGCATCCAATTCTATGCAAACATATAATCATATGCGTAGACTATAACTTCTAAAGCATACCTTAAAAGCAAATCCTATGCTTTCATATATGTATTTTGATAGAGATGAAGCATGCTAAGTGGCTTTGAACAAGGCAGAAGGAATAAGATGTGCTAAAGAGCTTGGACAACAAGGATAAATACTTAAGCAAGCTCAACAATGTGTTAATTGTAGCACCCCACCCTTGTAAGACACATACCCGACATCCTAAGTGATGTCTGAGTATGTACTCCGCAAGGGCGGCATGCTAGAACAGTCAAACACTTGACATTCAGTACAAAATTTTCAAATTTATCATACACGTATGCGTATGTGGAATTTAGTAATTAAATCGTGCCCATACTTTTATTTCATAAAACTTAAAATCACAATTGTCATTGCACTTTGATCAATCTCTCTTACAAAACATTTCAAATTTCACTAGTTATTACAAACAGAAATATTTGAACACATATTGTACAGAAATCGTGGAATATACAAATTTATACAAAAATAAGAAAATACAAATGAAGTAAATCACTTGTTAATATAGAAATCAAATATAATATGCAAAATACACAAGAGGGGGGTTGAATTGTGTTAAATCGTTTAAGATATTAATCTTTGAAATCTTCTTGATTTTCTTTACAAATTCAATCTATTATAAAAACAATTCACTTAATTCGGTGAGTAATGCAACAGTGAAAATTAGTATCTATTCTTCTAACAACAAGAAAATTAAAGACATAAGAGTTAGAGAATATGATGACACCGCGATTTATCCTGGTTCATCCTTAACCTTGGGCTATGTCCAGTCCTCAGAGTTCGTATAAGATTTCACTATATCCTTCAACGTTACAAGTATTATTTCTACACTTGCAGAGCCTCTTTAGGTCTCTTTCACAAAGTATTCTTTATCTGCTTCCTTAACCTCTCCAGGCTCTAGCCTATCTTTCACTCGAAAAGATATTGTTTGAACTTCACGTTACAAATGTATTTGCTCTCTTTCTTGTCTCTCTTTTCTTAGAGTATTTTTCACTGCGTGAGCACTAAAGCAAAGAATTTCTTTAAGTATGCCTTTTTACAATCAGAATTCTTTTCTCTTTTTGTATCGTAATGTAAAAATATTTTAGTTTACGAACATAACTAATATTTATAACCTAAATCTTCAACGGTCTTCTTAAGAATTCTGCTTATCGAATCTTCTAAAAACTATTATTAGTTGATTCCTGTAACTAACTTCAATTAACTGACATTCTAGTATATTCTTCAATCATATCGTCTTGTATAGATTCATATGCTTCGTCTGGTGTCTTAGTATATCCGAAGAAAGTGAAAGCTAGACTTCAATAGGAACAACCCAAGAAAATGACAGAAGTCCACATCTTTTTGGGATTAGCTAGTTATTATAGGAAGTTTATTGAGGATTTTTTCATGCTTGTAGCTCCTTTGTCGAGGCTTAGCTATAAAAGAATAAAATTTTAGTGGGATGACAAATGCAAGGCGAGTTTCTAAGAGCTAAAAAAGTGATTGACTTCATCACTGGTGCTTGCCCTACCTACCCAGGGAGTAGGTTATGAGGTATACAGTGACGCCAGTCACTAGAGACTTGGTTGTGTATTTATGTAGGTCGGGCGAATAATCGCATATACTTCTAAATAGCTGAAGGAACATGAGCTAAATTTACCTATACATGATTTGGAGGTTGCAGCGGTAGTATTGCACTCAAGATTTGGAGACATGATTTTTATGGGGATACTTGTCGTATATAAACTGACCACAAGAGTCTAAAGTACCTAATGACACAAAAGAGCTAAATCTTAGACAAAGGAAATCGTTGGAATTGATTAAGGATTATGACTTAATAATCAACTATCATCTAGGAAAAGCCAATGTGGTAGCTGATGCATTGAGTTGTGAGTCCTGTTCGGTAGTAACTGATAGGCGAGATCCTTACATAACACATTTGATGAGTGTACGAAGCCTTGGTGTTGGACTCCTAATGGTAGAGGATGATGGAACATTGCTAGCAAGGTTTGATGTTCGGCAGACATTATTTGATGAGATCAGGAGAACGCAAGCTGAAGATCCCGAGTTAAGAGTTATTCAAAGAAATTGTTATTCGAAGAGAGTGAGGAGTTCAGACAGAGAGAAGACAGGTTGTTAGTTTTTAGCGGCAGAGTCTGTGTATCGAATGACTAGGGACTCAGGAAAGCTATTTTAGAGGAAGCTCACAATTTGGATTATGCTATGCATCCTGGTAGTACCAAGATGTATCAAACTCTTAGAGAGAGTTATTGGTGGCTAGGGATAAAGAGAGAAATAATAGAATTTATGGCCAGATGGCTTCCCTGTCGAAAAATTAAGGTAGAGCATTAGAAACTAGCAGGTATGTTACAGTCTTTGCTTATTTCGGAATGGAAGTGGGAGCATGTGACAATGGATTTTGTAGTTAGATTAACTTGTACATCAAAGGGTCACAATGCTATTTGGGTTATAGTGGACAGATTAATGAAGTCTGCACATTTTCTGCCTGTCCACACAATTACTCATTGGAGAGATTGGCAAAGCCGTATATCGATTAGATTGTGAAGCTGCGAGGGATGCTAGTTTCTATAATATCAGAGAAGGATCCGAGATTCACCTCATGATTTTGGCCAAAATTCGAGTAATCTTTAGGGACTAAATTGAGGTTTAATACTGCCTTCCACCCCCAGACTGATGGTCAGTGATAGAGGACCATTCAAAAACGGGAGGACATGCTGAGAGCATGTTTGATGGAATTCTAGGGAAGTTGGGACCGGCACTTACTTTTGATAGAGTTTGTTTATAACAGTAGTTATTAGACAAGTATCAGTATGCCACCATATGAAGCACTTTATGGGAGGAAGTGTAGGACACGTCTATGTTGGGATGAGGTTCGTATAACCAGAATCGAAGGAACTGAATTGATAGAAGTCACCACTTAGAAGATAAAAGTCATTCGAGAGAAGAAGAAAGTCGCTCAGAATCCTCAAAAGAGTTACATGGATAAGAGGCGATGACTGTTAGGGTTTGCAGTTGGTGACAGGGTTTTTCTGCGGATATCACCATGGAAAGGTATCATCAGATTTTAGTTAGAGTCGAGGGAAGCTAAAGTCTTAATATATTGGAGCTTTTCGTATTCTGGAGCGTGTCAGGACTATGGCGTATCGGTTGGAATTGCCACCAGACTTGGGTAGGATCCATAACATGTTCCATGTCTTGATGCTTAAAAAGTACTTACCGGATCCATCCCGTGTTTTGGAGACACCTCTAGTAGAACTGAGGGAAAACCTGAGTTTTGAGGTGAAACCAGTTCAGATCTTGGATCGACAGATAAAGAGATTATGCAGCAAGGAGGTACCCATGGTTAAGGTTCTTTGGAAGAGCGACAGGGTCGAAGAGATGACATGGGAGCTTGAGGATAGTATGAGGCGCCAGTATCCCCATTTATTTGTGCCCTCGACGTAAGAGTTTTGAGGACGAAACTCTTTTGAGGAGGGGAGCACTTGTGACGCCAGATTTTCTGAGCCCTTTTGTGTTGCTCTATATTTGGAGATACCATTGTTTATTATATATACATGGTTTTATATGAATTCAAAGATGCATTTGAATCCTTTTGGTATGTATGCCAGTGATAGAATATGTTATACGCCCGTACATGAGCTTAGAGTTCATTGGTATGCGAAATTTTGGAGATTTCTGACATGTAAGCTTCTAAGTGTGTAAAACTGAGTCCATTGGGTGGATATGACCATGGTAGTCAAATTAAATGTGTTCTGATGTTGTAGAGGTGATTAGATATGATTTATAGACTTATGGGACACTTAGAAAGCTTAACTGGAAATGCTGATGTACATAAGGGCTTATTTGCAAATTGTGAAAAGTTAAAGGACTTAAACGTAATTTTCCAATTCATGGAGGATGAATATGTAATTTTATAAAGTTAAGGGGCTTAATTATTATTTCCAAAAGTCCAAGGACCAAAATGAAAATAAAATTTTTGGAGATCCCTAAAATTTGGGGTTAATTGCAAATTTAGGAAAGTTTGGAGGGTAAAATGGTAATTTCATACAACCTAAGGGCAAAAAGGTAATTTCACCATATTTTGGGCAAACAAGGGTCAATATTCTAGACCCTTTTCTATGTAAGGTCGTGCATCCCATTAGTAAAGACTTAAAACATGTTGTTTTAATTAAAATAAAGGAAGAAGAAAGGAGAAGAGAGGAGGAGAAAAGGAGCTTCGGCCATCACCTAAAATTTCATCCTTCTTTTTTATTTTTCAATTCAAACCAAGGTGTTCTAAGCTAATTTGGGGTCAAGGAACTCAAATCTACCATTAGATTTGAGAAATTCTCAAAGGATTAGAAAATATCACCAAAGGAAGGTTTAGGTAAAATTTGTCTCATCCTCTCTACAATAGGATTTTGAGTTGGGTGTTAAGATATGTTGTTCTCCATGCTTGATTGTGCATGAAACATGGTTTAGATGGATGAAATGTGTCATGAAGAGGGTTCTTTAAGTCAAAACCGAAATTGTCCCCTTTAGGTGAAAGTTTGTGAATTTTTGAATATCTTTTGGAATTGATGGTTTAAATGAATTCTATGGTGTTAATTATAAATGTATGATGTGAATTGATGATGAAAAATGGGGAAGATATATATTGGAAGAAGGCTTTCAAGTTTATGCCTTTAGGTGTTTGATAAAATGCCTAAGTGAACTTGGCTTCGGATTTAAGGATTTTAATGGTGTGCATTGGAAAGAGACTTTCATATTCACTTAGAGTGAACTTGAATTGTAACTTAGATTGATAAATAATGGCCTAATGTTTTTGGATAAAAGTGTGCTTAATTATATAGTGAAATGAGTAGGTGTGGGATTAAATGCATTAAATGCCTTACAAAATGCAAAAGAAAAGATAATGTGAATAGTAAGGAGGTAACCATGTGAGAAGCTTAATGGTCAAATCCTATAGCTTAAAGAGACTGATATTGTGTTTTATACACTTATGTGATTGTGAGTAAATATGAAATTCATGTTTAAGTAGAAAATACATTGTATGTCTTCTTATGTATAAAAGCTCGGGAGCTGTGAATCAAGGAACTCATACAGAGGATATTTGAAAGCAAGGGAGTGTACACCTCCATTTGAGGTGAGTTGGGGAAGCCTTATTTCTCAAATGGGATTAGAACATCCTAAGACATGCATGATGACTTGAATGCGAATTTTGAACCTAGGCAACGTATGGTAGAATTGAATTTCAAATAGATGCTAATATGTTTAGGTATTTAATAAACATCTTTGTTTTGAACAACTATGCATTTGAAGTACAAAAGATAGCTTTTATTGAATGAAATAATGTTTCAACACGGTTTTTGAAAACGATATTCTTATTACATAATCTGAGAAATGCTATTGTTTTTAACAACTCTGAGTTTAAAGTGCAAAGACAATGCTTTATTTTATGAAACTACATTTTTGAATAACTTTGCACTTAGATTGCAGAAGATAAATTTTATTGCATGAAATAATGTTTTCGAAATTACTTATGCATGAATGAGTCATATATTCTGAGTGTATTTGTTCTCTTTGGCTTAGAGCCATGACATGGTTTTCATTTTATCAGTTGGATGGATAAATAATGGCATAGTGCGTTACTTGATTTTTGTACTTAATTTTTGTATATGATTTTTGTGATTGGTGAGGAAACGATTGGCCAATCGTGTGCTGGGTACAACTGATTAAGCGACCCCCATACCCTTGATGCTGGTACATTAAAGTCGAGTCACCGTATCGATACCTTTCTACGGGACTTGTGGGTGATTCCATACCTAGGGTCTGGACACCGACAAGGTCAACATCTAGGGTCATGACACTTTTGTCGACTGTAATCCGGACTCACCACGGATGAAAGTCGAGCCAACACCGAGTATCGGTAGGTATGCACATTAATTTGGCCGACTAATGGTGTCACACATGATTGTTTTGGCTTATCATGATATTGGTTTTCTAACGATATTTGATTTATACATATGATGTTTTGTGCTTTTGTGTACTAGAACTGAAACCTATGTTCGCCAGATGATCGATTAATAGGCTAGGCCTATATGGTTCCTAACCAATATACATTGAGTCATAGGTTGGGCCTATGTATTTTCTATGTGATATATATTCACTTTATAGGTTATCTACACCATGTTGTTATGAATCAAATTCTATTTGTGATATATGTTTTTCCTGCTCACTGAGTACCTAGCGTACTCAACCCCCTCTGCTTTCCTACCATGTAGGTTAATTTATTGAGTTTGAAGCTCTGAGTGGATCGTGCGGTCTTTTGACATTTTCAGGGTATTATCGCACGTGGGTAATTTCCTATTTTGTACTTATATTGTCTAGTGGCTCATGAACTGTGTTTATGTAGATACGCTTTATGATTTTGTAAGCTAACTTTTGATTGCCTTGTGTTTTATAAAAGATTTTATGTATGAACTTTTGATACTATTGTTGAGATTGCCTGGAGTTGAGATTGCCTTGAGTGGACTTTAAAGTCCTAAAGTTGTGGTTGAATGTGAATATAGAAGCGTGTCTAAAATTGTTTATAGCTTTTGGGATTTTTAAAACACAGTCGTTGTGTTGCCCAAATTTTTCGAAAAAAAGAAAAAGAGGAATAGATATTCAGTTAGCCTTGCATAGTTGGATTAAGGATACCATGAGTGTCCTTAGCCTGGTTATGCAGTGGTTGTCATGGGCCCGATGTGGTACCGGGTCGTGACAATTAAATTGGTATTAGAGCCAGGTTTTGCTTTTTTAAAAGTGTTATTTCCGTTTTCAAAAAGTTCATGAGCCTTAGGAGTTAAGTTTGGGTGTCGGAAGTCTTTAATTGGGAAGTTGAGTCTCGGATCGTTAAGTTGACGTCCTTAACGGTTAGATGATTTCGACCTCGATTAGAGTACTTGTCGAGATTCCTTGAGATGTTGGGGTATCGGATAAGCTAGGTTTAGCCCGATGTCTTTTATTAAACAATGTCTTTTTCTTTAATTTATAGGGATAGCATGGTTGGATAAGGAAGGGGATGTCACCGCTAGGTTGCACCTTTGCGACCTGAGCTAGAGGATATTAGTCATCCCCTGAAGCTGTTAGATCCTCCTCTCATTATATTCACTCCTCTTGGAGAGTAAGTGGCTTGTGATGAAGTATATACAGCTTGTGAGATCAAGATAGGCGATGTTGTATTAGAGGTAAATCTTATTCCCCTCGATTTTTTGGGATTTTAAGGTGATATTGGGGATTGACTGGTTAGAGAGGTCTCAAGTTTTAAGAAAGAGCTGGAGTTTGAACCTCAAGATGGAGTCCTGATTAAATTTACTATTGACTGACGAGTATTTCCGAGTTGTTTGATATCGGTGATCAAGGCTAAAATGTTGATTTGTCAGGGGTGCCAGGCATTCCTTGCACATATGATTGACACTTCGGCATAGAGGGTTGAACTGGGCGATGTCCCTATTATGCGCGAGTTCCCTGATGTTTTTCCAAAGGAGTTACCTAGATTGCCACCTGGTTGGGAATTTGATTTCACTGTTGACTTGGTCCCGGGGACGACACCAATATCTATACCACCGTATCACACGACACCAATAGAATTGAAATAGTTGAAGAATCAATTATAAGAGTTGTTAGATAAGGGCTTCATCAAACCAAGTCATTCACTGTGGGAGCGCCAGTATTATTTGTCAAAAGAAGGATGGGATATTTAGCTTATGTGTTTATTATCGGCAGTTAAACAGCGTTACCATCAAGAATAAATATCCACTTCCCAGGGTCGATGATTTATTTGATCAGTTAAGAGGAACTACAGAATTTTCAATGATAGATATGATTTCTAGGTACCATCAGTTAAAGATTGATGTGTAAAAGATTGCCTTCCAGACGAGGTATAAACACTATAAATTTTTGGTAATGCCATTCGGATTGATAAATGCACCTACTATATTTATGGATTTCATGAACAGGGTGTTGCATCCTTATTTAGATCAGTTTATCGTAGTCTTCACTGATGATTTTTTGATTTACTCTAAGAATGAAGAGGAGCATGGTAGACATCTCCGAATTGTGCTACAAATACTTTGTGAAAGACAGTTGTAAGCGAAGTTCTCAAAGTGTGAATTTTGGCTGAGGGAGATTAGATTCTTTGGGCATGTGGTATTAAGGGAAGGTATTTTAGTAGATCTGAAGAAAGTGGAAGCTATACTTGAACAGGAACAACCCAATAATGTGACAGAAGTCCACAATTTTTTAGGATTAGATAGTTATTATCGGAGGTTTCTTGAGGATTTTTTTGCGCTTGCAACTCCTTTGTCAAGGCTTACCCACAAAGGAATAAAATTTCAGTGAGATGACAAACGAAAGGCGAGTTTCCAGAAGTTGAAGAAGTGATTGACTTCAGCACTAGTGCTTGCCTTACCTACTCGGGGAGTAGGGTATGAGGTATACAGCGAAGCCAGTCACTAGAGACTTAGCTATATACTTATGTAGGCCGGCTGAGTAATCACATATACTTCTAAATAGCTGAAGAAGCATACGCTAAATTATCTTATACATGATTTGGAGTTTGCAACAGTAGTATTTGCACTCAAGATTTGGAGACACCATTTTTATGGGAATACTTGTCGTATATAAACTGACCATAAGAGTCTAAAGTACCTAATGACACAAAAATAGCTAAATCTTAGATAAAGGAGATCGTTGGAATTGATTAAGGATTATGACTTAATAATCAACTATCATCCAAGAAAATCCAATGTGGTAGCCGATGCATTAAGTCGTGAGTCCTGTTCGGTAGTAACTGATAGGCGAGATCCTTACATAACACATTTGATGAGTGTGCGAAGTCTTGGTGTTGGACTCCCAATGGCAGAAGATGATGGAACATTGCTAGCATGGTTTGAAGTTCGGCTGACATTATTTGATGAGATCAGGAGAACGCAGGTTGACGATCCCGAGTTAAGGTTTATTCAAGAGAAATTGTTATTCGAAGAGAGTGAGGGGTTCAGACTGAGAGAAGACAGGTTGCTAGTTTTTAGAGGCAGGGTCTATGTATCGAATGACTAGGGACTCAGGCAAGCTATCTTAGAGGAAGCTAACAATTTAGCTTATGCTATGCATCCTGGTAGTACCAAGATGTATCGAACTCTTAAAAAGAGTTATTGGTGGCCAGGGATAAAGAGAGAGATAGCGAAATTTGTGGCCAGATGCCTTCCCTGTCGACAAATTAAGGAAGAGCATCAGAAACCAGCAGGTATGTTACAGTTTTTGCCTATTCCGGAATGGAAGTGGGAGCATATGACAATGGATTTTGTAGTTGGATTAACTCGTACGTCGAGGGATATAGTGGACAAATTGATGAAATCTGCACATTTTCTGCCTGTCCACACAATTACTCATTGGAGAGATTGGCAAAGCTGTATATCAATTAGATCGTGAAGCTACACGAGATGCCAGTTTCTATAATATCAGATAAGGATCCGAGATTCACCTTATGATTTTGGCCAAAATTTGAGTAATCATTAAGGACTAAACTGAGGTTTAATACTGCCTTCCACCCCCAGACCAATGGCCAGTCAGAGAGGACCATTCAGAAATTGGAGGACATACTAAGAGCATATATGATGGAATTCTAGGGAAGTTAGGACCGACATTTGCCTTTGATAGAGTCACTTATAACAACAGTTATCAGATAAGTATCAGTATGCCACCATATGAAGCACTTTATGGAAGGAGGTGCAGGACACCTCTGTGTTGGGATGAGGTCATACAACCAGAATTGAAGGAATTGAATTGATAGAAGTGACCACTCAGAAGATAAAAGTCATTCGAGAGAAGAAGAAAGTCACCCAGGATCGTCAAAAGGTTTTCACGGATAAAAGGCGACAACGGTTAGAGTTTGTAGTTGGTGACAGGGTTTTTCTGCGGATATCACCATGGAAAGGTATCATCAGATTTTAGAGTCAAGGGAAGCGAAACCCTTAATATATTGGACCTTTTCGTATCCTGGAGCGTGTCAAGCCTATGACTTATCGGTTGGAATTACCACCAGACTTGGATAGGATCCATAACATGTTTCATGTCTCAATGCTTAAAAAGTAATTACCGGATGCATCCCATGTTTTGGAGACACCTTGAATTGAGGGAAGACTTGAGTTTTGAGGTGAAACCAGTTCATATCTTGGATCGACAGATAAAGAGATTACGCAGTAAGGAGGTATCCACGGTTAAGGATCTTTGGAAGAGCGACAGGGTTGAAGAGATGACATGGGAGCTTGAGGATAGTATGAGACGTCACTATTCTTATTTATTTGTGTCCTCGACACAAGAGTTTCGAGGACGAAACTCATTTAAGGAGGGGAGGACTTGTAATGCCAGATTTTATGAGCCCTTTTGTGTTGTTCTATATTTGGAGATACTACTATATATCGATATATACATGGTTGTATATGAATTTAAAGATGTATTTGAATCCTTTTGGTATGTATGCCAGTGATATAATATGTTATATGCCCTTACATAAACTTAGAGTTCATCGGTATGCGAAATTTTGGAGATTTCTGTCATGCAAGCTTCTAAGTGTGTAAAACTGAGTCCATTGGATGGATATGACCATGGTAGTTGAATTAAACGTGTTATAATGTCATAGACGTGATTAGACATGATTTATAGACTTATGGGACACTTAGAAAGCTTCATTGGAAAAGTTGATGTACATAAGGGCTTATTTGCAAATTGTTAAAAGTTAAAAGACTTAAACGTAATTTTTCAATTCTTAGAGGACAAATATCTAATTTTATAAAGTTAAGGGGCTTAATTATTGTTTCCAAAAGTGCAAGGACTAAAATAAAAATAAAATTTTTGGAGATTCCTAAACTTTGGGCTTAATTGCAAATTTAAGAAGTTTGGAGGGTAAAATGGTAATTTCATACAAGCTAAGGGCAAAAAGGTAATTTCATTATATTTTGGGCAAACAAGGGTCAATATTCTAGACCCTTCTCTATGTAAGGTCATGCATCCCATTAGTAAAGACTTAAAACATGTTGTTTTAATTAAAAGAAAGGAAGAAGAAAGGAGAAGAGAGGAGGAGAAGAGGAGCTTCGGCCATCACCTAAAATTTCACCCTTCTTTTTGATTTTTCAACTCAAACCAAGGTGTTCTAAGCTAATTTGGGGTCAAAGAACTCAAATATATCATTAGATTTGAGAAATTCTCAAAGGATTAGAAGATATCACCAAAGGAAGGTTTAGGTAAATTTTGTTTCATCTCTTTCTACATTAGGATTTTGAGTTGGGTGTTAAGATATGTTGTTCTCCATGCTTGATTATGCATGAAACATGGTTTAGATGAATGGAATGTGTCATGGAGAGGTTCTTTAAGTCAAAACGTAAATTGTCCCCTTTAGGTGAAAGTTTGTGAATTTTTAAATATCTTTTGGAATTGATGGTTTAAATGAATTCTATGGTGTTAATTATAAATGTATGATGGGAACTGGTGATGAAAAATAAGGAAGATATACATTGGAAGAAGGCTTTCAAGTTTATGCCTTTAGGTGTTTGATAAAATGCCTAAGTGAACTTGGCTTTGGATTTAAGGATTTTAATGGTGTGCATTGGAAAGAGACTTTCATGTTCACTTAGAGTAAACTTGAATTGTAACTTAGATTGATAAATAATGGCCTAATGTTCTTGGATAAAAGTGTGCTTAATTATGTGGTGAAATGAGTAAGTGTGGGATTAAAGGCATTAAATGCCTTAGAAAATGCAAAAGAAAAGATAATGTGAATAGTAAGGAAGTAACCATGTGAGAAGCTTACTTGTCAAATCCTATAGCTTAAAGAGAATGATATTGTGTTTTATACACTTAAGTGATGATGTATAAATATGAAATTCATGTTTAAGTAGTAAATACATTGTATGTCTTTTTATGTATAAAGGCTCGGGAGCTTTGAATCAAGGAACTCATACAGAGGATTTTTGAAAGCAAGGGAGTGTACACCTCCATTTGAGGTGAGTTGAGGAAGCCATATTTTTCAAATGGGATTAGAACATCCTAAGACATATATGATGACTTGAATGTGAATTTTAAACCTAGGCAACGTATGGTAGAATTTAATTTCAAATAGATGCTAATATGTTTAGGTATTTAATAAACATCTTTGTTTTGAACAACTATGAATTTGAAGTACAAAATATAACTTTTATTGAATGAAATAATGTTTCAACATGGTTTTTGAAAACAATATTTTTATTTCATAATTTGAGAAATGCTATTGTTTTTAACAACTCTGAGTTTAAAGTGCAAAGAACAATGCTTTATTTTATGAAACTACATTTTTGAATAACTTTGCACTTGGGTTGCAAAAGATAACTTTTATAGCATGAAATAATGCTTTCGAAATTACTTATGCATAAATGAGTCATATATTCTACGTGTATTTGTTCTCTTTTAGCTTAGAGCCACGACATGGTTTTCATTTTATCGGTTGGACCGATAAATAAAGGCATAGTGCCTTACTTGATTTTTGTACTTAATTTTTGTATATGATTTTT